>DWGJ01002352.1:0-16054 GCA_018246895.1 Aspitha aspitha aspitha | reverse complement strand
AACACTTACTAATTCTATCAACTTTAAATTAGACTCGTAGAAAGACAACAAAGACTACTCTTGCAAACAAAACAAAAATATTCTTACAATATGGAATAATATTGGTGGATAATTCTCACAGATTCTTTGATTGATATGCTTCAAAAGCTTTAATGAATCTCTTTAAAATGATTTACTCATATATTTCGATTGCTACTGAGATAGCATATCTATAGACTATTCCAATCCAGCCTGTAAAACAAGCCCTCCATTGAGCCATAAAATGTAACCATAGTTGCTACTAAATTATTTCTCGTTTGTAGTGTACAGTTGGAAGCTGAGCAGAGAAAAGCAGCTGACAAACGCATCGCTAGCTGCTATCGACGCTGTTATTCAAACAGTACCAGTATTGAGGTCACAGTATTACATACAAAGGGACCAAACACCAGAGGGCTGCTTCTATTTCCCTGAACCAGTGCCAGGAGTGCCTGTAGAGTTCCCGGGCCAATGTGATGAGAGCATTCCAGCCCAGGCCAACTTTAGTTTGGAAAGGGTAAGAAGACAATTACCATCATGTATTACAATTTAAAATCATTAATTTCAAAAATAAATCTGAAACAGATTAAGTTCTTAGTATAAAGCAGTGTCAGCAAAGTTAGATAATTATTTGGTCAAAGTGGAACAGAGACATATTTACCTTTCTTTTTCAACCACATGTGATATGATATCCTTACTCGGTCAAAGCATTCGTTCACACGCAACTATTTAATTCAAATGATAATTCCATTTCAGTTCCAAGATCTCTGGCATGAAATTGAGGCATACCCGAAAGAACAGCAAACCGGACAATGTATCAACCACTTATATTCCGAAGGGCCCGGCAACACCCTCCGACTAGTATCCACGAATGTTCTGAACCTCAACCTCAATGTTAATAATGCTAACGTTGCTATCACTTCTACCGATGGCAGCGGAAAACTAAACATCATATTCACTGTTAATGATACAAGTAAGTGCCTATATAGACTCGATAAATAAACTTGCTTGAATATGATCTGAAAATGTGAATTACGTAAAGGGGTTTTAATTACTTTGCGAATATCCGTGCAATGATTCTAAGCAGGCAGATATATGAATCTTAAACTCTCTCAGTCTATCCCAATAAGTAAGAGTTAAGTCTGCGTCACTTGCAGGAAAGAAACATACCTAGCAGTTGAACATAAAAAGACTTACAGCTAGCCTTTCTCCCACTTTCCTTCCTTTTTATTTAATTTGAGAAAGCTACAAGTAATATAACTGTACAATTTTCTCCATCATATTTGGATATTATAAAGAATTTTAAATTTTCCAGCAATCTCAATTCCATTCTGGGTGTTGGACACGGACTACACTAATTATGCCTTAGCGTATAGTTGTGTTAACACTAGACCGGACTTCAGAACAGGTAAGGTTATGGTGATTTCTACTAATAGTAGGTTCCACACTATTATAATAATCAATTTTACTGAACGAAAATTAAATATATCAATTGTGTTTTTCAAAGTATTAATTTGAGAGTTTTAAAACTATGTATTGTCCATTCAGTCTACAGCTGGAAACTCAGCAGAACGAGACAGCTCTCAACCGCCGCTGCTATTGCCATCAATGAAACTATTAGCACAATTGATGTGCTCGATCACAAGTATTACGAAAAGATTGATCAATCAGACGAGGCGTGCTTCTACTTACCTGACCTGGGGCCCAACGATCCAGTGGAGTTCAGAGGACAGTGCAATGAAAACATCACGGTGGTGCGAAACTTCGACCCGGCGAGAGTGAGTTAATAAAATGAACGTAATATTAAAACCAATTCAATAAAAAATATAGGGTATTCTAAATTACTATTAATGTTGACAATGAAAACATAACTAAGAAAACGCTTAAACAACTCCAAGCGCTTAAAGAAAGTACATACATAGTTAGAGAAAGTAGTCATAGAGAATATTCAGAATATAGTGTCGTGATTTACCTTTTCTGGAATTCAACTATAAAAATCTGAACGCAAAATAAATGATAATTAAATAATAGACAAAGATGTATGATAATTCGAAGAAAATATAAACGAAAGATGTGTAGACGGTGAAAATTCTTACTTTTTGCCTATACCTATCTCTGTCTAACGTATATCGTTAATCTCCAGTACGCTCGTCGTTGGCGCATGATCGAGACGTATTACTCAGACTCCCAGAACGGGACCTGTATTGACGCTACCTACGAACTACTCGAGAACGCCACAGTCCTGGTCTATAACACACAAGTAAATAACCAAGAACTACAAAGCATTAACGGAACAGCAGTGCTAGCTACTATCGATGGAACCGGAAGATTACTCGTGACTTTCCCAGGGAGTAAGTTTATTTACTTTAAAGTACTTTGGAGTTCAGACTGAATCATATACAGTGACGGCAAAAGGCATGACGCTTGCTGTGCTATCGTGCCCTCCTCCTGCGCCACTTTCTAGTCCCTTGTACATGATTCGCGTGTTACGTCCGTTCTTTTTTATTAAATAAACTCTTATGTATTTAATCATTTTGGTCTAGATTTATTTTGTGAATTGATTAGGTTGTAAATTCCTTCAAAAGCCATCGATTTTGATGTTTTACAAGTGCCAAGCGTCTCATGACGGCCACTGCTTTTGTCTTTTGTTAATTCGTTTTTATTAACTGTGTTTAGCGCCTGAACCTGCTGAGTACTGGATATTGGATACCGATTATGACTCGTACGCCCTGGTCTACAGCTGTCGCAACTTGAGCAGCGAACGAAGAAGAGGTCAGCAATTATTTGTAGTCACAGCTAATTGAAAATTAACATTTGTTAATCTTCCTATTTGTTTAATGCAAGATAGCTTTATTAATTTATGATGACGATTTGGATTTTTTACTTCTGTTCTATATTTAATCCAAACCTGATGATTTTAGTATGGAGTTGGAAGCTCAGTCGTACACGAGAGCTCAGTTCAACGGCTGTCGCCAATATCAACAGAATCGTTGACAGCATC
This sequence comes from Aspitha aspitha aspitha, assembly GCA_018246895.1. NCBI lineage: Eukaryota > Metazoa > Arthropoda > Insecta > Lepidoptera > Hesperiidae > Aspitha > Aspitha aspitha. Next base: position 13,038 of record DWGJ01002352.1, on the reverse strand, counting down.
GATGTACTGGATGAGAGATACTACCAAATCATCGATCATTCTGATGCTGCGTGCTTCTACTACCCCATCCCCGATGGCAATTCTGTAATATTCAGAGGACAGTGTAATGAAAACATACCTGCTGTCACTGGCTTTGATGCTGAGAAGGTAGAACTATGATATTGACATAAACATTTTTTTCAATAATGATCGGAACAGTGCCCCATACGGCTATTTGATTTTAAATTATGTCATTAAATTGTTGTCTTATAGAAACCGAGCAGCTGATAAACGTAAATAATTTATATACACACTATTTATTTCTGTAACCACTAAACCAAAACGCCAGTGAACCGAAAGAAGCTACAAATTGAAACAATTGAAACACCAGCAACTATTAAATATCAGTGCATATTGAAATAGCCTTAAATATCTCGTTTTAATAGGTTTAAAATACCTCATTTTCATAAATGCGTCTATTTTTTATGTCCCATTCATTCCTTTACTGTTCACGTACACTAAAACAGTAATTCCTAACATCATCTACTACTTACAGTACATGGGCAGCTGGTACGACATCGAGAGCTACCCGCAAGCTTTCCAGTACGGCACCTGTCCGACCGCAACATATAGTCTCACTGCGGATGGCGTCGATGTCTTCAACACTCAAGTCATAAACCAACAACGCGACACCATCAACGGATTCGCCGTGCCCGCGTCCAACGACACGTCCGCCAAACTGATCGTCACCTTCCCCATCGCTGGCACTGATAGTAAGAAACGTTTACGGACATAAATTTCATCTATCTTCTCTATTTAAATTCGAATCCTTGGTCAGTCACACACAGGGTAGTAAAGAACATAACAAATTTCTTAACACAATTTTATCAACGTTTTCATTTAAAGATTTCGTTACCGTTCTTGCAAACTTTATCTGCGTTGATTTTTGTTGTGGTGTGATGGAATATAATGAACAATGTATTTTTCTCAGTGGTAACCACCACGCCGTACTGGGTGCTAACGACCGACTACGACTCTTATTCTCTGGTCTATTCCTGCATGAACACGGGTGAAGATAGCCAAAGAGGTAAGTTACAGGTTCCAAAATTTAAGACAACTTCACTGATTTGCCGGGCGGCATGTCCTTATTATCTAGCATCATGCGTATCTTAATTCAAGCAGACCTCTTACTATCGATTTTACTTACGACATGCCGATTTTGCTCATGACATGACAGCGCAACTCCAACTTAATCGCCAATATCACCATAAAATTTAAAATTTCTACAGTGACCAGCTGGAAGTTATCCAGAACAAGAAACCTAACAGCCAACGCTGTTGCCGCGTTCAACCGCGTCATGGAAACAGTGCCTGTGATCAGGCAGCGCTATTACAACGCAAGGGGTCACAGCGATGACGACTGCTTCTACTATCCGGACAATGAGGGCGGCCCAGTCATACTCGACGGCCAATGTCTGCCCAATCAAGACGTGGTGACGAACTTTAGTGTAGACAACGTAAGTCAACTTTTATGTTAACTGTGGATCAGTTTGTCATCGAGTCCAAGAAAGAGTGCTCACAGCCTCCATAAAATTGTCTTCTAAGCAATTTGCTATACTCGTACATTGAAATCTGAGGACACCGTTCAGTTTAAAAGTTTCAAAACAAAGTGGCAAAACAGCTTTAATTTGCAACCAAACCAGATTATTTTGATAAGAATCGTCAGTGGTGTTGATAGTTATGGTAAACAGATTATCTGCTTTGTTTTTACATTGAAATAAATTTCAGTTTACGGGACCTTGGTACGAAATATCGCGGTTCCCATCTGAACTGCAGACGGGTGAATGTGTAACTAATTCGCTGAATGTTAGCGCCACGAACACATTTACACTCATCAATACGATAGTGCGCGACGAGAGAGAGATTACTGTGACCGGGACAGTCACAGCGCCGGCTGATGGTAGAGGAATATTGACTGCGAGATTCGCTGGACCTGGGGGTGAGTTCAAGAAACTAGTCATTTTACTAATTCCCAAGGTAATCTTAAAAGTACAGCGAACGGAACCACTAGCAACCGGAACGATCCTCAAGGACTGGCCAACGAGAATTACAATATTTAATGAGGATGAAATAAAATTACTTTGGTGAAGCTTATATTTTACTAAGATAATAAAAGTGGCTAGTTAAAAATAATCTCATATAATGCTCTAGACATTAAAGCGGTCCTTAACAAAGCTAATACATAAAGTAATACACTGGGATCGTCATTGTTTTTTTCTAAAACCGTTTTTCCATTTCAGTGACCATAGAGAAGACTCTTTACGTCCTGAGCACTGATTACTTCGATCATGCGCTTATCTTCAGCTGTTCCAACCTCGACAACAACAGGAAGCAAAGTATGTATTACGTACTTCCTTAATTTCGTTTTCCATCCTGTCTTGAGATTTTGTCTTTGTTTGCACCTTTTATATGTATTTTACTAGGCGACTGCGCAAACGTTATCTTGCCATATAAATTATTATCATGAGTCTCTCAAAACGAAATGTTCTCCCGTTTTTGGAACATTTGTCGTTGCTGCTCAACTCTTATTAGTCATAGCGTGATATATAGCCTGTATTGGTCAGTGAAAGTGTACATTCAAATGTTGAAAGAATTTTTGAAATCGGTCCGTACTTTTTGAGCCGATTCGTTACATACACAGACAAGACAAAAATACAAATCTCTCCTCTTTATAATATTAGTATAGATATAGAATTGCAATTTATCTTATATCTTTTTATTTTTCTTAATGTTACTTTATTTTTTGTAGTACTTCTTAGCGATACAAATCATTTGTTAATTGTTAGGACTATCTATCTGACTAGGAATCTAGCCTTAACTTCTATAGCTTTTGCAAATCACAGTGCTTTTTGTGTTTACCTGTAAGTGGCTATGCATTTATTGTATGTAGTTCTAAGTTCTGTCCTTCATTGATTGTATAAAATCTAATAACCGTTGGTAAACCTAATAAAAAAATAAAAAAATATATACAAATTCAAATCTTTATTGCTTCATACTTCATTACACGTAGATATCATAACTATCAAATATTTATCATTGTTATCATAAAAAAAAATCTTTAACCGTTATTTATTTATCATGTTATATTTATCATTGTTATCATTACAGTTCACAGTTGGAAGCTCGGTCGTTCCCGCGACGGTCTCTCCGCCGCGTCGAACGCGGCTATCGACAGGATCGTACGCGCCAACGTGGACCTGTTCGAGGGGTACTACGAGACGACCGATCAGAGCAACCGCGGCTGCTTCCACTATCCCGTGTTCCCGGAGCGGCCGCCGCTCATTAATCTGCCGGGGCCTTGTGACGAAACCATTCGGGGAAAATCCAACTTCAATGTGACAGGCGTGAGTAGACTAATAGAAATTAATACGAAAAGAGATTGCCTCAGGATGTTAGAGATAATAAATAAATACACATTTGAAAAGATACGGTAGAGTATGATTGCATACTGTCGGGGTTAGTGTACACTTAGTACTGCATATACCTATAGATATTTTTATTACATTCAAACACAAATGTTTTCATCACGTAAATGTTTGTCCCGGGTGGGAATCGGACCCACGACCTCCGGTTTCGCAATCGGGGTTACTTACCACTCGAGCAAAAGGCCAATCATATCATATTCTTAACGTTTAGACGTATAACGTGCTTACCTTATTTTCTGCCATTGATAAGAGGTAATATATAACATGTATATGTTTACTGCTTTAAATTTGGTTTCCAAGTGAAATGTAAATTCAATGCATTAAATGTAATTTCAATACAATACTATACAAATTGTAATTTCAATACAATACAATACAATACAAATTGTAATTTCAAGACCATACAGTACAATTTGTGATTTCAATACAATATTTATCAATACGCTGAAGTGCTTTAACGCTATCGTTGGTTACTTAGTACTTGGGGCGGTGGTTCGAGATCGCGAGCTACCCGACGCCGTTCCAAACGGGCGAGTGCGCGCGCGCCGAATACATCTTGGAGGGCGGCGCGGTGAAGGTGTTCAACACGCAAGTCGTCAACAGCAGACTGGACATCATGATCGGCGCCGCCACGCTCGCCTCCGCAGACGGCAGCGGCCTTCTCAACGTTTCCTTCGCGTTTGACGGATGTTAGTACGATTGTACCACTAGTGCCCGCGTGGAAATCAACGTTTTCCCGTTTTTGCAACATTTGACATTGCTACTCCCCTCCTATTGGTTATAGCGTGATGTTATATAGCCTATAGCCTATAGAACCAGTAGTTCCTGAGATTAGCGCGTTCAACCAAACAAACTCTTCAGCTTTACAATATTAAGTATAGATTACACTACGAGTTTTTCCCTAACGGTGTAGACAGAAAGCATCGACTGACAAACATCTGTCCTTAGAAACCTGACGTGCCATCATTCATATTGGCTTCCCCGTCAGTTAGTAGGGTATGTTGTTATTTTCAACTTGATTTCCGACAGGAAACTTTGCATAATCCAATTTTATTAAACTCAAACTAAGTTCAATGCTGTGAATAAGTCTTACCCATTCGAATAGCATTAAGTATGTTTAAAACTACAGTTTAATATTAAATTATTTAATGTAAAGTCTTGTAAAACACTACATTTGTAGATTTCTAAGTATGACGGTGTTGTAAATTCACGCGGTTTTCGTAATAACCTTACATAAATTCATATTAATGGCGCAATAACTATGTTCTCTTCCAGATGTGAACTTCGCCAACTACTACATCCTGGAGACTGATTACACCAACTTCGCGCTGGTGTACAGCTGCCGTAACTTGACTGATAATAGACGACAGGGTATTGTATATGCATATTTATAGGTTATATACATTATTTATACTCTACGGCAGAATTGGCGCCATATCCCCACGCTTATTTGATTAATAAATTGTGGGATATACTTTATACTAATACTCTTTTTTTATTGTGTGATTGCGTTTGACTGCGAGCTCACCTGATGGTAAGTGAAGTGCAGTCTAGAGGAGCACACTTGTCTGGAAAGTGCCTATTCACTCTTGCTTTGAATAGTCCCAGTACTCATAGAACCTGGACCAAAAAACTACTGCCTATAATTTTTGATCCACTGCAATCTTGCCTATAATTTAGCAATTTTATTATGGTAACCAGACAGCTGATAAATATACGCACTATATAATACTCATATAGATATTTTTTGCACCCAGACGCAGAACAAAAACCATCACACAAACCTTTATCCTGAAAATCAAATCTACGACCTCCTATTTTACAGTTAGGTTCTCGACTGGATTACTCGTCTCTAGGTAGCTACTCACAGAGACCAAACTCGAATGGAACTCGAGACGGAATATTTCGTTATAGGCCAAAAAATCATTTCAAACAAATCTAATCTATCAACAACTCCATCGATTACAGTATCGAGCTGGAAACTCAGTAGGAGCGGGACGCTGAGCAGCGAAGCGAACGTCATAATGGACGGAATTATAAGGAACACTGAGGGTCTGCTCGACGAGTACTATGAAGACACGAGACAGGACGAAGACGCCTGCTTCTACATACCAGAAACGGACCGAGACCAGGCGCCGCGGTTCCGGGGACAGTGCGCTGACGTCACTGGCATCCAGAACTTCGACCCGCAGAAGGTGAGCATTAAAATAGAAAACAACCAACCAACCAACAACCTGTTAAAGGCACAAACATATCTATGCATATAATAAAACTGTAGACGAATTCAATTCTGTATCAATTTTATTCAATAAGAACCAAAAAAATACCCCTATCCAATTTGAAATTTTTGTCTGTCTGTCTGTTGTCCGAATTTAACGCAAAAACTACTGGACGGATTTTGATGAAAATTATATTGTTATAGTATAGCTACTATTCATCGGAACCCTGTAGGCCATCGTAAAATCAGATTGAAATGTTTGTGCGGCACGAAGTTCATTGGGCCAGCTAGTATTTGCATAAAAGTTCAATCCCAATCCAAATTTTGCTTGTTAGTGCTTACTTTAATCAAGGAATACATTTACATTTATAATAATGTTTTAACAAATGTTTGCGGCAATCGAACGCTCCACCTAAGAATTTGCAGTCAATGTCTGTAACCACTGGACCAGAAAGCAGGTGAAAGAATGCAATTGCCTTTGTACAGTACGTCGGCTGGTGGCACGAGATCGAGCGGTATCCAGCGGACAGCGATCTCGGTACCTGCATCAGCTCCGAATTCCTCGCCTCCGGCAACCACTTCGAGATAGTGGACACCAACGTTTTCAATCTAACCGCCCGCATCACCAGAAGCACCGCAGCTGTCACCAACAATGGCAGGATTACGAAGTCGCACAGCGATGGCAGAGTTGAAAGTAGGTTGACTGGGTTTGGGTAGAGAGAGACAGAGAGAGATGAAAATAGAGACACAGATACTTTCAAGAGCTTTTAATCCTCGAGCAGACGACGGCGGGCAGATATTGACACGAGATAAGCTGTCACGTATGCGTATTATCGTACTAAAGCCATACTCACCACGGCTAATTTTATTTATAGTCTTTCTTATTTTAAAAAGGCATTTTCTTCCCGGTGTACCACAGCCTAAAGGGTGCACGAAACAAATGAATTACCTCATAACGAATAAAAAAATAAACGAACGCTTTTTTAACATAAGTACTTAATTGGTAACTTGTGTTAACAAATGTAGAAATGCCGTTCTAACATTGCATTAATCTTTTCCAGATATTTGGGTCTTAGATACCGATTACGAAACCTACGCCCTGCTATATTCTTGCGAAAATATAAACAGCGAATACATGAGGGGTGAGTGTCGGGGTTATATACCCATCTTTTTTTATTTATGTGTTTTAAGAAAGAAGTCTAGACTTATAGCCACTAGTGGCTTGAATTTTTATCTCCCAATCCAGGAGTATAGGGCTCAAATTTAAATCAAAATAAATCATTCACCAAAATACCTTAAATACTTGTGACATTTTTCATTACACCCAGACGTAGCACACACAAATGTGCTCATCACACAAATATTTCACGTGGATGAGAAATTCGTACCTCCGGTTTAGTCCCTAAAAACTAGACGAGGCCAGTATAAATAATATACGTCTGATTATAGTATGGAGCGCGAAACACAGCAAGACACGGTCCCTCACCGACGCCGCGCAGTCCGCGATGGCGCCCATCATTCAAAACAACCGGGTGTTGGTTCCCGAGTTCTACTTGAGCGTGGACCAGAGCGACGACGCGTGTTTCTACTACCCGGAAGAGTTTGGCACGCGGGTCATCTTACCCGGACAATGCGATGCCGATATCCCCGTCATGCCATCTTTCGACGCTGGAGAGGTAAGGATTGACGATTATCTAATGTAATTATTCTCATAAATGGTAAATATATTCGTATATTCATAAGTGATGAATGTAGATGAAGCACGGCAGGTTTGTAAGGAGAGAGATATTTGGCACTCGTTGCTTTCTGCTTATCCCATTAGGAACCGGGCCTGATGGTATGGACATATGTATGTAAAATTATATCGGATGACTGAACACATTGTACTGTCAGCAAAATTATGTATTTCAAAGTGCGAAATAGTATTTTTTAATACAACTCTAGGACAAATGAACATGTTAATATTTAGCAAACTGAAATGTAGATGGCTCTGATGTTCATTTCAAAAATTCCTGAATTCGTCTATGTGAACATTTCTAGCTCTGCCAGCTTTCATTTTCCTAGCATCTATACGTTGGACTTTCATCCCTTTTCCCAGTACACGGGCACGTGGTACCAGATCGAGCGGTACCCGCAGACCTACGAGAACGGCTCGTGCACGGGCGCGCGGTACACGCTGGACGAGACCACGGGCGTGGTGACCGTGCTCAACTGGCAGGTGTACGACGGGACGCTCGACGTCATCGAAGGCACGGCAAACATCAGCTCCACTGACGGCAGCGCGCGATTGAACGTCAGGCTGCCGGTACGAGGCACTGATGGTAAGTGAGATTTGTTACTGCCAGACGGGGCGCAGCAGAATCATTTTATGAACATTTAATGAACTTTCTGGAAGTCTTAAGATAGTCTTCTGACTATGCTATCACATAATGAGGGCTCATACATTGTTCTATCTAAAATGTCGTGATTCTAGTTGTTAATCTATATATAAATATGAACATTATAGATAAAGTTAAAAACGATTACAAATTGATAGTTTTGTTATTGATCCTAAAAATATTCTCCTATTCGATCTTATATATATGTACATTATATTGTTCATAAGTTTGAACTATAAGTAATGGCCGTAGTTGCCATTTTATATCGAAGTATTGTAATTTTAAACACTAACATGAATTGATAACTTTGTTTTGTTTCAGACCCGAACTCCCCAATGGTGGAATCGCAACTTTGGATCTTGACCACTGACTATATCAGCTACTCTTTGGCGTACAGCTGCGTCAACGTCAATCAATTCCAGCGAGCGGGTTAGCACGTTGCCATGAATAATATTAAATCATATTTATTTGTTCTTCCATGTCATTTCATGTATAAAACCAGCGCTTTATTTATACCAAGTTATTTGACAAACTACCGAATATACTCAAAAGTTACAAATATTTTAAATTGAGAATGATAATGAAAAAGCATCTTACCAAAAACTGTTTTATACAACCAATAATCATTATGCTTCTTTAATGCATGTAATATTATTTAACGATAGTCAAATGATCTGATTGTAGATTTAATATCCTTCTTTGTGAAACCAATCAGCCTAAGTGACTTTTTTTTAAGTGACTGTCGTCTTTCAGTGGGCGCCTGGAAACTGAGTCGGACGCGCACGATGCCGAGCGCGGGAACAATCGCCATCAACAACTACATGGCAACTCGTCAGGAGTTAAGCCAGCAGATCTTCCAGTCGGTCACTCAAAACAACGACTGCCTGGAACCCAGCTCCGCCTTGTTGGTCAAAAGCAGTATTATTATTATCCTTGTGTGTGCTGTGCTACATTTGTTATTGTAGAGAAAATATGAATCAGTGTATTTATTAGTAACTTTCGTTAGCACGTATTTAAGTTATCTTGTTTTATGATAGCTTGTTAAATAATTTTAATATTAATTAAATGAATAATTATATTTTACAATCTTTGTTTTATCATTTTATTTATTATCTTGTCCTAATTATCACATAGGTATGTATGAAAGCTTATTGAAATCTATCCCGTGATTATGAAACAAGGACAGTATCTATATATATTCACAGCTACTACAAATTAAAAATATCTTACAAGTTATTTTATCAACAGCTGTTGCGTATATATTAACTGCTCGCAGTTGAAACGGGTACCCTTTACCAAAATTGTATCATTGATATCCCATAGCATAAAAAACAACCTTGGTCATCAATTTAGTATATATGTTTGTACAAAATACTTATAAAGGTTTCACAACAACGTTGGCAAAACGCGAATAGCGTAGTGCCTGTCTTTATAGATAAAACTATATTTTATTAATAACTTATCTTTTATCTTTATAGTGACCACTTTCTATTGATATTGCTATTCATTAAATAATTTTGGCATTTTTCTCTAGTTTTGGTATATTATTTCACTAATTATTTTATTTTATATGTATAGTAGATCTATCAAATTTTTAAACATTTATAAAAGCAAAATATATTTAGCCTGTCTTTCACTTGAAGTCTTGTAACCTTGATCAATGTTAATAATCTGTGACAAAATATATGTAACCTGTCTGGTTATTGTTTTACATTGGCAACATTAAATATAAACGTCAATTATAAAATCGTTCGTTCATTCATCTGTTCATCATTCCTACCAATTCTCTTTCGTGAATTGCGGAAAGCGTTTAGGGATGGGAAAATCCCATTTCTTTTATATGATTAAATATTAAATTTACTTCATACAGCTCTTTAAGTTGTGATTAATTACAAAACTGGAAATCATGGCTAATAATGACGAGATAACGGGGCCAATATCGCAGGAGGATATGGATGCAGCGGAAAAGTTTAAAAACGAAGCTAATGATTATTTTAAAAGTGAGTTTTCAAGCTACGTGCTATAATCGTGTTAATTACATTGTATAGAATTAAATAAAAATAACATTTGTACTATTCACATTCAATTGACAATCGACTTTGCGAGAATGCATGATGGATTTGATATTATAACCTATTTCAGAACAAAATTACAATCGTGCTATCGACTTATACAGTCTGGCAATAGAGTTAAATGGAAAGAATGCTGTGTATTACGCGAATAGGAGTATAGCTAATTTACGCTTGGAAAATTTCGGGTACGCTTTAAGTGATGCCTCGAAAGCTATAGAACTGGACAAGGCGTACACCAAAGCGTACTACAGACGAGCAGCTTCTTACATGTCCTTAGGAAAGTACAAGTTGGCTCTTAAGGATTTTGAATATGTAAGTATCACTATTCATTGTATTATCATCTACTGCAATGTAGAACTCAACCTTAATCAGAGATAAATATGCGGCGATAGAACCAATATAAAGTTAGTAACAAGTATGTGCAACGATTAATTTATTTATTTATACATTAATTATAGCAGCATAATTCTCATCGGCATAAATCACAGTGCTAAATCGTACACTGTACTTGCATATTAAAAACAGCATAGCTACTTAAACATTAATAGTGCCCAGTCATATATTACATGCTTTATTCACAATAGTGCAAACATTGAGACAAATTACACAAGTAAATGCCTTTCGTATGGTAACCAGACAACTGATATACCAACATTTAGACATATGATATAATACTTAAATAGATACTGGCAGACCCGACCATGTGTTGCAGTGGTTCAATTAAAATCTTGTTGTAATAACTTAAACTCATACATACATACATACATACATATCGTCACGCCAGGTCCCTTGCGGGGTAGGCAGAAAGCAGCGAGTGCCAAATATACTAAATATATATTTAGTTATATAATATATATAACTTAAACTCATATATGTAAAAATCCTCTTGCACAATGTTTGTCCGACTAAGTGTTGTCCTAAAAGAAAACATTGATTTTGCAATAAAAATGAGTTTATCAATTGAGATAAAAAATATCCTATCTTTTAAGTTGGACCTAACAATAGATATCTACAAAATTTCAATAAAATCGGGTCAGTGGTGTCAGAGATTAGTGCAAACAAACATCATGACGTTGGATTTTTATATATATATAAAGAATAAGATTTTAATAAACAACAAAAAATGTGTAAATTACACCTATTTTTGTGATAATTCTGATATAATGATATACAAAAGTATATAGTTGATGCAAATTAAAATTATGTGTTTGTACATCCTTTTACAACTTTAGCTTTTACTTGAAGAACTAGTGCTTGTAACCATTAAGATTACAAATAATTTCATATGGTAAAATTATATATTATGGTAAAATTGTATATTTTGAACCTGATTAAGATGCATCTGTCTCCTTGTTATATGTCGAAAATGCTTTACACAGCTTAAAGGAGTCCAGTTCTTTGACTGGCAAAAATGACTAACCATAATTTGGGTTATCGACTATTGATCCATGAAAATTTAGTAAGCTTTGGTTTAGTAATTGGGAGTGGTTGGAAATACTGTTCATAGATCATGCTATGATGCTATGCACTCTTCTTTGTCATACTTAATAGCATTATTCAACTACCTAATGTTTATACAGTACAGGGTCCTCACTCATAGCAGATATGTTCCAAAAGCCATACAAAAGTAGAAAAAAAATGTTACTAAACTCATCTTTTGTTAGATCTACTTGCTTGGGAGTGACAGAAAACATTGTAACCACCATTGTGTATCTTAAAATACTCTGTATCTTATATTTTTTCAGGTTACCAAAGTTAGACCAAATGATCAGGATGCAAAGATGAAGTTCACTGAGTGTAATAAAATAGTGAAAAAGATTGCCTTTGAGAAGGCAATATCCGTGGACAAGAAAGAGATCAATATAGCTGACACAATTAATCTGGACTCTATGAGTGAGTCAATTTTTATATAACTGTTATCCCAAAAACTAGCTGGACAAAATAAATAAAATAGTTACAAATATTTGTCAAATATGATTTGACCAGTGATTTTAATTAGCTACATATGTCAGAAGAATCTCCACACTCTGTAGCTTTGACAATGATGCCACTTGTGAGATTTAAAATTAATATTACTGGCAACACGAACTCTATTTCCTACATAGTTGAAATAGATATGCAAAGTATATGATAACCATATTGAAATGTTAATTGAAGTTGTAATCTTTTTTAGAACTTATTATTACCAGCTTACAATCTCAAACTAATTCTATAAGATAAAAATAATAATTGTGTCTTCATTGTAACTGATACAAAAACAGTTGTTACGAAACATTATAACAGCCTACAAATATTTTCCTAGCAACTAGCGAAAAACAAAACCTGTTTTTTTGGCGAATTCATAAATATTAATGGCAAACTTTACCATGATTTGACGTCACAGATCTTTTAGCAGAATAGCACCATTTATTTACCGGGTACCTATGGTTTTTTTACGCTATAAAATTTTAATGTCAAATCAGTTGATGCTCTGTTTTCAATTTTAAAGCGTTTTTTTATCTGCTTAATATAATACGTGACGCGGGCCATAGCGAAATTTTTATAACGTGCCAGATACAGACAAAGTCATAAGAATCTGAAATAAAAGAAATATTTTAATCTGAAACAAAACAAGTACCACCCTAAAACGAACAATATTTTGTTATCAAATTAGCCATTGTATAGGAATCTTTACCATAAAAAACAAAAGCTAACTTAACTTAACCCACTGCTAACAATGAAGACTAAATCTGAGTTTAGTATGGCTTTTTTCTCGGCGACATAGACACGAGTACTGGTACATATATTGGTAGGGAAGTGCTAGCGGGGTCGCGCCTCCACATAAGGTGTTACATCTATATATTAATACGTGAAGCGAAAACTTTGGACCCCTTTTTACGAAAATTGCGCGCACGGAGGAGGATGAAA
>DWGJ01002351.1:0-16057 GCA_018246895.1 Aspitha aspitha aspitha | reverse complement strand
GTGGTTAGAGACCCTGACTGTAAAACTGGAGGTCGTGGGTTTGATTCCCACCCAGGAGAAACATTTGTATGATGAGCACATTTGTTTGTTCTGTGTCTGGGTGTAATAAAAATATCTATATAAGTAATATATCGTATGTTTATCAGCTGTTTGGTCACCATAATACAGGCATTAAATTGCCTAATTTGGGATCAGACAGCTGCGTGTGGAATTGTCCCCAGTTATTTGTTTATTTATTTTAATGCAATTGACCCCATTTTGTTTTGTTACATTACTAATAAAGCTTTAATGCTTATGGTTATACCTATGCCTTCCTTGAAGATTAACCCGTTACTGCAGCAGTGAATGTGACAGCTGAATGTGGAATGCGGGGCAATTCACACCCAGGACGTGTTATTTGTGTTAAGAGCATAAATGTTTTCCTGTTTGGTTGTAAAATTATGTATGTATGTATTTAGAAGTATATACTTATATATATAGCAAATCAAAGAAAATTATTAATATCCAATCATACATCTTTGGCTAACAAATTACATGCATTAGCTGTTATATAAATTATTTTAGTTTATCAGAAAATTTCTATTTATGCAGTAACAAGAATATTACATATTCCTTCGTGTGTTATCTTTCATGAGTGACATCATTAATCACCACAGATATTGATAGCATCCTTCTGATAACTTGATAATGGACTGGCTATGAAACACTCTTTATAAACAAAGTGGTTATCAACTATGTTTGTATATATGCACAAGTGTAAAACACTTCCTGTTGCATGCAATAAGCATGGAAAGTTTTTAGCACACAACACTTAACAAAACAACTCTGCAACGATTATAATAAATAGTACTTGAATTGAAAAGTGACACGAATCTTGACAACTGGCCTAACTGTGGGGTTTAACTACTGCACAAGCTAACAAACATAAACAGTATTTTCCTGTATATTGTAAAATGTGGAATGAAATTCCTTCTGTGGTATTCGCGTAGTGCCACGACATGGGGCTTTTAAGAGAGACAGAAAAAGAGTTTTTTTTCAAAGCCGGCAGAGCATTGGCGATTCCTCAGCTGCAGGTGTTCATAGGTGATGGTGACCGGTGATTGATAGTTAATTACTGAGCACTTCATTCCAGGTAAATGCTTTGAATTTTTTTCAACCACTAGAAGTGTAGGAAAATGTGAAACTCACCCAAAGTGAAACTTCTTGGTAAGTTTCTTTTCATCCTACATCATATTTCAATTACAATTCAGATCATATGCATGAAGTTACAAGGTGAAATTAAAATAAATACCTACCTTGTAATTAGAGAACAAAATTTTGTCATTTTAATATTTCTCTCATTTTGAGGGTAGATATGTACAAGAAGTTTACATGTTGAAAGAACATTTTGTAACTATGGCAAGAGTCCTTAAACAAGCATGTGTTGCATTCGAATTTTAATTTTATGTGACTCACCCGTTGGAGTTCCAAGGAGTGGCTGTAGAAACGGAGCAACTTATCCACTAGAGGTTTAACGGCGCGCCACGCTCGCTCCTGCGTGATCCTCGACGGGTCTGCTATTGCCTCTTTTATCTCCTTCCCGGCCCCTTTATAGCACTGTATCTCTTCTAGTATCATCTCAGAGTCTAACAAAACTCTTTGAACTTCTTCGTACACGTCCCGCTCGTTATCTGTAGGAGCTGCGTTCTCGAAATCCAAAAAAATATCGTATCTCGGAGACGAGCAACAATTCGAATCGTCCCGGGCCAATAAGCTCAACAATTTCCCCATTTTTAAAATGTATAGTCCAGTATTTATCTATTATAAAAACTTCATTGATATAATTACTGCATTTCCTAATAATAAATAATTGATTGATAAAAAACACGATATTGTAACATAAAATAGCACTTTCACAGAATGAGAGAAATTATCAACTGTACCTTGTTTTATTCAAAATAACTATACCCAATAATGTATTAATAACAAAATCCTATACAATTTAATAATACCCCACCGCCCAAGCAGACCCGACTTGACTGACTGACAGATGCATGAAATGACATCCTCCCACCCACATTGTATTTTTTGCTAGTGTTACCATTACATTAAAATTTGTTATCACATGTGATGCTATAGTACATATTAGTATATCAGATAATTTTTACTTTATAGAATTTGTTAACAATTCTGTCAATGTATAACTTTTATTAGTAAATGTAATACATGATATAATTATTTAACATAATAATAGTTGAATTTTCAAGAAGGAATTTACTGACTTGAGTGGAATGAGACTTGGCGGCCTAGCACCTTTTGACTTCTAAAGATATCTGCTTCGTCATAGTATTTTTTTTATTTCATAGAATTATTATATAATTATAACAAGTGTTTTAATGCAATAGTCAAATTACTTATTTGTATAACTCTTATAATACAAACGTATTAAAAAATAAATGGTGACAACAAATACCTTTAGTTGTTTTAAATTTTTTTATATTTTTACAATTATTTATGTTAATTATCTTATTCTTTTATTTGTCGCATTTGTGGTGTTGTACAAGTCGGAATAAAATACATTGCATGTTACAGGCATCATTTATTTATTACCATATCATATAAGTGTATAACATCGACACATTGCCATTAAACATACGATTGTAATTTACAAATAAAATTTACTTTCTTCCTATATACAAAATTCGTACTTTCTGTGTTCATATTCATACATAGTTTCTATGTAAATTAATCGATTTTTCGAATGTATGCCTATGAGCAATTGGAGTATTATATAGTTGCTATAATTTATAATTGAATTCAAAGTAAATTTAGTAACACATTTAGATTAAATTTAAACAAATTTAGATTAAAATAACAATTCAATGATAATAATCAAATGTGTTGCTAACTATAAATATCTACGACAAAATATAAACTAAAATTCGATATTGCAAGCCCCTGCATAAAATATTACCTTCAGATAATAATTAGAGAAAAAGTGGACAGAGATATTTATAACCTTGTTTATCAAATTATAATTACTAAAAATAAAAAAAGGATAATCTATGAAACTTATCAATATCTTAATAATCGTATATTTTTAAAGATCAGTCTAACATTCGATAAAAATTTACATCTTTAGTTACTAGCGAATATTGATAAGGCTAAGACCTCTTCTTAAGGACTTTTTAAATGTATCTAGGTAGTTTTTTGTAAGCTATGTTCAAACAACGAGGAAATGGTTAGTTAGCCGTTGTTTTCACATACAGAATGTACTGACAAATGTACCTACAGTAATCGGCAAAAGTCTGTTCCAGGTTTCTTTATCTTAGTACCTCGTACGATTTATATGATATTTGATCTCTGTTTATTCAGTAATGTTAAACTATGTATTAAAGGTATTCATAACATTTATTTAGATAAGAATTATATAAGTTTACAATAGTTATTTTTATTTGTACACTTTTGACGATGACTATACGTTAGATCAAATTGTTGTCTGTTTTTTTTTTGTTCTGTTATTTTAACCTAACTTAATTGAATATTATCTAGAACGCATATTTGAAACTCATTTTTGAGTGCTTTTTCTAAAGTAATAAATGTATTTCCTGGTGCGTATTGTTACAACTTTTTCACTGGATTGTTTAAGCTGTACTAAATTATAAGCAATTATTTAATAGTGTAATTCATAAAAAATTACTTAACATAAAAGAAGCTTTATAAAAATTAAGTTCATTGATACAAAATTGTAGTAGGTATAAAATTATTCATAACGATATCACATCAAAATATTATATTTTATAGACTAAGGCCAGTAGTTTATTTCATAAGTAAGTTTTGTCTTAATATTGAGAGAATAAACTGAAAAAATAAGTATGCAATCCAGTACCTAACATTACGATAACACCCAGAATGTGACACACATTCATACGCATAACAGTCAATTAATCTAATACGAATAACATCTAATGTCATTATCTACATTCACTAAATTATAGTCTTAATTATTTGGTGTAAAGATCCGTCTTAATGCTAATTCATTAATTGAAATACCTAGCGTTGAGTGCCAAAATATCCATAAATGGCATCGTACATAATATGTAAGATTTTGTTCTAAGTTGCGTATTTCCACAAAATATTTTCTTTATTCATTCAACGATCGATAGTCCAGCTCATAAATTTAAATAGTTAAAATTCCGTTTATTATCAACTTTGTTGCTGCAACACTCGAATGTTGGTTGGTTTATATAATTTTGGATCATGTTAGTCATAGTACTTAGTAAGCATGGTCATAAGAAATAGCAGATCACATTCATGTGCAATTGATACGTTAGTGATTATTTTGTCGAACGATAAATCCGCCGAAATTTAAATTTGAAATCTTCAAAACAAATACGTGTTAATATACGATTATATCGTCTCATATCTAGATAGCTTTTAATCGTGTGTTGAAAAATAAATGCAAAAACTCTAGGCATTATTTTATGAATATTTGGTTATTTAAATGTTTTTAGGTCTTGATTGTTGAGTTCGTCTGATAATATCAGCACGATTAGGATCATAATGTCATGCGAAAAATATTATCTTTTGTAAAATTATTTTGATAACTGTTTTAAGGGTGTAGTAAATATGTAAGGGGTTATTTCGTATAACGGGCATTTAGGGAAATTTACGTCTTAAGACTAATGCGAAAAGAAATCAAATGTCATTTTAGACTATGAATATCGTTATTTCGGAAACTATGGACCCTATAAATCGAGTGGATGCACAATAAGAGATAATAATGGTTAAGAATAAATGTGATAGTTGGCCGTAAAAGTGTTTCTGGTTAGTCGTAAAATTATTGTTGGTGTTCATCGAAAATACTTTAGTGCCGATACTAGGAGGAACTTTTCTATAAACAAGTCGGAGTCCAAGGCTGCGATGTGGGCGGCGCGGCCCACGAGAGCGCTGGCTGTGTGCGGCAGAGCGTGTTGTACGTCGTACCGTACCACCGAGACGGTGGACGCTCGGGCGGCTAACGGAGACACCATGTTATGTACCTGGAATTGACAGATTGCAGAAAAATTATAACTGTTGTCTAGTTCACTTTAAAGACAAGTCATCTGCATCAGTTTGATGCGCAGTGCCTATATACGAAAAATGCCTATTCTGATATTTCTAACTGGAATAACAAATCCTGTACAGATGACTAGTGTAAGCGTATGTTGAAGAAATATTATTAGTAAAAAACGCTTCGACCAGTAGGTTGTGAAAATGTTTTTTTGGATTAAAGTAACTCAGAATATTCCAATACTCTGTACCATTTCCCTGTAAGCTTGACCCAGCAGAGACGTGTCTTTCGCCGCTGCCTTGCAAAGCTCGAGTCTGGCCGAATGTAGAGGAACATATCGATCCTGACCCGATCCACAAAGCAGGATGTGCTTAAACTGATGCAATTGACTCCTCTCGCTAAGCCGATATAGAAAGGATCGTCGAGGATCTGAAGCATCGCGAAGTGAAAGCTGTAGAAGCGAGCCAGATTTCTTCCATTTTTGCATGAACCACATACCTGTAAACGATGAAAATTTTAATGAAAAATGTGGTTGGTAAATTTTATGAGAATGAAACAAGATTAACAATCCTATGAAGGATTTAAACTCACCCGCATTTACTAGTCCACTAGAGTTATAAAGAGTCCCCAGATGCGGACCACTTAAACTGAGAAAAGTGTGTAGTTTGCCTAAGAAAGGTTTCATTTGCGGCCTCGCAAGCGCAGATCTGATGATAATGGTACCTAAAGAGTGACCGACGAAGCTTATCCTAGCTGGCTCGCTTGAGTTTTGTATATGGGTCATTATCTCTTGGACAAGTCTAAAAAAAAGTTTCCGATTATCTTCTGAAAACATTTTTCAGTCGGTTAGTCACAAAAAAAATAACAAATTACCTGTCCGTCATTGTATCGAAATCGGAGAATGTATCTCCTTGATTTCTTTCAGACATAAGAAAGTCTAAGCGAGCTCCGGGCAAACCTAATTCTAAATAGGTTTTGACTAATCTAAGGTCTGCCGCATTTCCATCTAGACCGTGAACGCAGATTATAAGATGTAAGCCTGTAAAATACAAAAAAGTTATTCTATACATTCGGTGTTGCCACATCTTAATTTACTTAATAATAATCAATACGGTACAGATGTAGGTTAAAAGTCCATTGCCAATTATTTATTACCTTCAGGATTAAACATTCTGTATTCGTCACTGATGTGGAAATATGGCAGGGAGTTCTCGACCGGTGGGAAGTCTGAATAGATACCGCCAGGATACTTCACGCTCTGTCTAAACTCTTCCCTACATTTAACAAACAACCTTTCGGATTCTACCAGTCCAAATATACTGACAAGATTACTCTCACGATCTGAAAAATAATTAACAACACAAATTTAAAATTAGGGATTTGTGTCGTAAAGTATCGTTATACATATCGTAATAGAAACCTTTTTAATTATAATTAAAATTAAGGAAAAATAATATGAAATTTTGAACCTCATCACCCACCTTTCATATGGCCATTTTCGTTTCTGCTGGCCAATTCTCCAGTACTCTGACTTTTATTAAGCGTGCTGGTAGAAGGTGCAGAAGTAGTATTAATTGATTGATGTGGTCTTAATTTTCTCCTTTCTAAAATTCCTGGTAGTGGGCCATAAGCAGAAGGTTAGTCGCGTTTAAAACAAAGCATGAAACTTCAAAATAATGACAAATAATGTAGTTACCTTCACAAACATGGTACAAAGGATTATCCAACTGAAGCGTTGTAGCTTGGTTGGCTTGGCGTGACATTTTGGAGGGAGTGGATGATTTACTGCTTTGACGACTAAGTATAGGCGATTTCGATGGGGGATCCTATTATAAACACACGAAGAAAACTTTTAAAAATATACGTTAATATCAATTCCAGTAACACATAATCAATTTTAATAAATTACCTTAAATTCGTCTGGTGGTGGTGGAGCGTCTCTGAATTGTTGAGGAGGAGGTAAATGTTCGTAGTCATTTTCAGCACTAAAATGACTTAAATCTACCTCCGACTTAGCTTTATTGCGGTATTTCTCTCCAGCGGAAGAAGATCCAGGTGCAGACTTTATGTTATGACTTTTACACGAACGGTCTACTGTCAAACTTCTTATTTCAGCCGCTAGCAATTTTTCTGTATATTGAATTCTATCTTTTAACTTTGTTTTATCTAATGTATTTGACTTGGCTTGCGCTGGTTGTGGTTTTGGTGGGATTTCTTTTCTTATATATGGATGTAAGTTATCACTTATTGTCTGCGACTTTTTAACCGTACCTTCGCTTGAATTTTTATTAACTGAAGCGTATGATTTGCCTTGAATCGCACTGAAAGAGTTATGTCTTTGATTGATTTTACTGGCGTTCATGTCAGAGCATTGTTGAAAACAACTTGCTGTGCATGTATCTGAATTACAACCCGCATCCATGCCATTACTATGCATTAGTTTATTATATTCACATTGACTATCGGTGCATATAGAATCGCTGCATATTGTACATTCCTCACATACTTCTTTGTCACAGCATTCTATTTTCTCACTTGAGGCAGATTGGGCCGCCTTTACGGCTAATTTAAGCAAACGCTCTCGAAGCTGTTCGCCGTTAAGAACGGTTTTTTTAAATTCGCTTATTTTCTCAGCGTCCTGCCGCTGAACGTCACTAGTCTGATCATAGATCTTATTAGATAATTTCGTAGCTGTAGAACTGCTAGGAGGTGCAAAATTTTGATTTAATTGACAACTAGCGTTATCCGGAGATGATGGTCCAGAGCTACGCCCACTCGATACCCACCCACTTTGTTCGCTTAGACTTGACGTAGAACTGCTTCTACTGTGTTTGTCTTCTTTGTTCAGAAAATTTTCGGGCGGCATAATTTTAAAGTCTTTATCTCCTATATCTAACGGAGGAGACTCGAATGCTGGTGGTGGTGCTAAATTCGGGAGCGATTCTGAACCAAATGTATTATTTAAGTTTGGTTCATCTAATACGGACGCTGCACTTCTGCAATGTCTTAATTCAGATCCATGATCTAGGCTATATGGAACGCTAGTCGACGATTCTAAGCGTCTTAATTCAAAAGGAATGCTATCGTTACTAGAAGAAGATGCAGCTTCAGACATTAATTGAGTCATTTTCTCGGATGGTTTATGTTTTGTACGTTTCTCAGGCTTGCCGCTTGATCTACCACTTTTTGGTGTTGCAAGACCAGATTTAGGTGTCGTTCCGCCAGATTTTGGCGTAGCTAAGCCTGATCGTGGTGTCATTTTACCAGATCTGGGCGTGCTTTTGCCTGATTTTATTGTTCCTTTGTCAGACTTCGGCGTACTTCTATCAGACTTAGGTGTATGTCGATCAGATTTACTATCTCTTGACTTAATTGAATGATGACTGCTGAGTGAATCACGACTGGAATTAATTTTGGCATTATCTTTAGCGCAATTGTTTAATTTAGATTCCTTTGAGCGACTTTTCTTGTGTCGTACAGATTGTATCGTAGAATGCGGAGTTGACGGAGGAGTTTTAGAATATGTGGATTTAGAAGTTCCATCACTGCTTCTATCTAATGTCATGACAAATCCACTATCATCGCTGCTTTTGCTAGATTTTTTCTGGTAATTTTGAATTAGGCTCCCAGTATTGAAATCGTAACTCCAATCGCCTTTCTGAAGATAATAGTTAAGTTCATGCCGTAATTGATTACGAGCTGCTTCGATGTCAATTTGTTGATTATCTACATTTTGATGAAACACATGTGTAGAATTTGATCTATGTACGTGTTTATTCGTTACTAAGTTATTTTGATCAGTCACTTGATTTTTTCCACTAACTGGGGGATAAGAATTACGTGGAGGCAACATAGGACGGGGTAAATTTACACTGTAGCCTCTTTGAAATTCCAATGGATTACGAATAACATTATTCACCTGCAGATTACCCTGATTACCGAAAGTATAACCATAGACTTGGTTAGGATTCGATTTCATCGTTCCATCATACTTACAGCCTACATTGTGAAATACTTCATTATTCATTCCATGCGTATTAATGTTAAGGTTGCATGGATTTTTGTATTTTTCTCTAAACTCATTTATGTTTCTTCTGTAATCGTCTCCTTTAGAGCCACATCGTATGGTAGTGCTTGTAGGATAAGCACTTGTTGTTACACTTCTCGGAAGTGTAGTAGGTTTGATCGGTTGTGGTTGAATATATGGTTTTTGATAGTTTACAGATGTATTTGAATTATTTCTTACATTCTTGGATAATGTTTGTACGCTAAGCGGAGTCATTTGTGAAACTCTCAATTGGTCTAAGGACTTGCTATGTCTAGCTGGTAGCGTACTTACTCCGCTTGTGATTTCATGTCTTTGTTTAGTCGTTTCGCTTATGTTGGATTTATCTTTTCCCAAACGTGACGCAGAGCCATCGTTTTTAGGACCATTTATATCTAACAATGTTGATGCGGAATACCTTGATAACTGTTGTCCTTGTTGTATCGAACACGAAGCAAATGCATTATTAGGAGGAAGCTGAATTTCACTTATTTGATTATTTTGCACGATATATCTATTACGCCCTGTAAGTTCTAATTGTTTATTGTATGGTTTACTGACTTCAACAACATTTTGTTTTACGATCGTTCTCTTTGGTGAACCACGAGCGGATTTTTGAGGAGCTAAAGTCAGCGTTGCTTGTACGACATTTGTATTTGTTTTTGGGGGATTAAATTGTGGTTCTAATACATCCATCATAGTTTTGGGTAACGAAAGAGTGACTCGCGATGCTTCTGATGATGGTCTTCTTGAATCCATCATAGAACTTACACTACAGGCACAATCTTCTCCCACGCTTTCTGAACATAAAAATGGATCTGAAAAAATATTTTAAGACTGTAACGTATAATAACATAATTTTTACTATGAAAATATAAATTCATTGTATATTTACTTACCACTACCAGACTTATTTGTATTAGAACTCAAAAATGATCGACGTCGCGCGAACTCTGCAGTATCCTGATATCTGTAAGTAGTTTAAACAAGCATTTTTATTTAATACTAGGAAATTCAGTAGCCATTAACGGTTTCTACAATGCTCTTTGTGTTTAATATATTGAAAAAAAATTGATGTTTCAAGAAAAAAATGATCATCATAACTTCTAAGTTTTGAAACTGATGAATGTAGATACGTGCCTGTCTTCGAAAATGATGGGCATGATGTGGGGATCTCCATCAAGAGCTATACAATGGACTGGCAAGGGCGGTAGCAGCGCTAAATAGCGTGACCGTCGCGCCGTTTCGCCCACGCTCTGGTACGACTGATAGTTGCTGTCGTAGCACCCCGCGAGCGAATGCCGCGGGTTGTCCAGCACAAAGAAACACTCCGAAAAGCGCTTGATGCTGAAATAATAGTAACAGATAGATAGATAGATAGTAACATAAGTACAATACAATTGGCAAATTGTTTAAAAGCATTTGCATTCTTAGCGACATCGAAGTAGTACCAAGTACATTCAGGCAAACTTTGATCCTTCGCAAAGCGAAATCATATATTTGCGAACCAATCAATTGAAAACGTCTCTTTTGCTTGCGTCATATTTATGGCCAAAGTAAAACTTTTGTAGCACAGAAGTGACCGAAAAAGCGTTAAGAGGTGGTTAAAAACTATAAGCAGGTATCACTTACACGAGTTGTACAGAAATTACGGTTACCGTAGAGCGTGATGCCTGGCAGCGAGCGCGTGGTGTACATGCGGACGGTCGGACGTGTGGTGCAGGAAGGCGCGCCACTGCAGCGTCACCTCCGCGCAGAGCCGTGCGATGTCGTGAGCTGCGCCCATCGCCCATTCCTCTTCCTCGCCTGCTTCGGATTTCTGTAATCCATGGTATACAAGTAACGAATGGAGTCTTTGGACGTATGAACGGGTTTTAGGATAACAGGGTTTCTCTTTTCAAAACGAGACCTTAGAACCTGATTTGGATTGTGCTTTTTCTCATGCCTCCACAAATACATTAAGCAAATGAGTTGTCTAACGCTATCAGTTAGTAAATTATGATAATAGCAATGTTATTAAAATATATATCAGACAATTCTAAGAATTATAGCACTATTTCAGTAAATTGTACTTTTCAGTGATTCATGCTTGGCTGTGATCCTTTTTACGGTCTACTGTTGGGAACAAACAAATCTCTTGCCTAAATCCGATTCAGAAAAATAAAATAGTTCATGCTAAAAACTCTTTAATCACATTACCTTGTTGTTATCACTCAGCTCTTTTATCCGCTGTGTGATTTCACCAACGATAGAGCTGGCGGAAGACTCGTCCGGTGTCAGAAGCACTCCCGCCGAGCCACAAACCGCCAAAGCGTTTTGCAAGCCTTCCAAGGAACCCAGAAGAATTATGCATACTTCTGCATGCACTAGTCTGTTAATTTTTAAATGGAATTAGAAATTCATCGTTTTATTTAAGTGAATTTATTTATCGTTTTCTGTATTGGAATTTTATCTCACATAATTAATTGAAATTTCATCGAAACGAAATGTGGATACCTTACGTAACGTTAAACTGAATTATATGGGTAATAATGCTTTTACCTGGCATGAGCAATTTTGCTAGAATTACCACCAGCGCACTTTCCGCTAGAACCAAATAAAATATTCTCGAAGCTTCCCGAAGCGTTGAAGTTTGCTCCCGCACTTTTCATTAATTTCCCCCACTGTTTACTTGAGCGTGGGGTGCTGAAATCATTAATCGGTTAAAGAAAATATAAAGAACTTAATATTTTTGCCGTTGTTAACATATGCAAGTGTTTAAACATTACAAAAAATAACAAGCTGAGTAATATTTCTCGGTATAATTAATAGATATATTTTTTGTATTTTAATTTTTTTAATAACGGTCCCATTTATTTAATATTAATAAGAACAGTGTATGTATATTCTAAATATATATAATGTAATTCTATATTTTATAAGAAAAAGTGATAATAATGAAGTAATATGTAGTGATAATGAAATAACTGTTCCTGCATTTGTATTTTATTCATCATTCATCAAAAAAAATTTATTGAATTATTGATTCTAATGATATAATACATGTAGTGGTCTACTAGTAAGAAAATGTAAATGTACCCACCAGCTTTGTACATAATGCATAATGCTTTTCCTGGGGGAACGGCGGATAGACATGTAAGAAGAAAAAATTCTGAGTTCATCAGTTAAAAAAATTATACAGGTATCGATCGAACACGACTTACTTTATATACGGTTGATGTAGAGCGACGAGACTGGCGTGGATCGTGACGGACACGGCCGACAGATGGAAGTAGTCGAAGAGTACAGGCAAGTGGTAATGCAGTCCTTCGGCGGGTTGGAAGTGGAGCTTGAGCACGCGGCACGACACGGGGGCGAGGGTGCTCGACTGCGCCCCCTCGCTGCACCATAGCTCCACTCCGAGGCTCCACTCGGCACGCTCAAGCGATTCCTTTAGATTGCGGCTGTCAACTGTGCAAAAATCCATAGTGTACATTTTCTATAACGGTCTTTGCTTTTTTTTTATTTATTTTTTATGTACACAGTAACTACACAGGTGCATGGACTTTGAACGGTTGTACAACGGCGCTACTTATTCCATACTGAAATAGGAAGGCCCCTTGGTGGACAAGTCATTTGGTTTAGCAAACCTAGTGCGTACAATGATTTTTCCAGAGGTACTGAAACGTGTATACAATTGGATTGTAGGTATAATCGCGTAATCGTCATTTTTTAATACACGCAGTAGTATTTGTTCATTACTATTCAGGTCATTTTTACATATTAGGTCAATCGTGGTGGCAGGCTGCCAGCGTTACGCCGTAAGTCATCCCAGCTATTTTCACAGCTATTTCAACTTATTCCCGCTGACTACAAGCATAACTATTACTCCTAAGAAGATAAAAAGACACGCGGTGATCATTTTTGGGCTGAAGCCAATCTTATTTGCATTTAAGCAATTCGAAATAATGAGATAACAGTTTTGGGGTCAAAGTTTGCATGAAATTTGCTGTTTACAAGAGTAGCATTAATCTGCAAGTTTACTTGATGAAGATGTATGGGAGGAAGACGGAATAATTGTACAATCACATTTTATGGTGAGTTCTTAACATGTAAATTTAGTACTTGACAATATACTTTAACTTTAAACATATTAGCGGAGTAAACTTTTGAGAAAGTTTTTCGAATAACCGAGGCACGTATTTGAAATATTAGGTGATTAAATTATCTGGAATTTTTGTTCTTATGCTTGTTGTGTGTATGTAGGTATTTGTAACCATAACAGGTGTATACTGTCATTCCTTCGCGAAAATAAACTCTGGCACTCGTTACCGTCAAGACCATGTTCACACAATAGGTATTTTATCTATCGATTAAAAGATAAGCCAGGTGGATGATTTGCTGGTTGAAGGGTTATTTTTGATAGTGGTAATTGTTTGATTTTGCAAAATGTTATATTGATATAGCGACTCTATTCGTTAGTTATTTAATTACAAATGTTGACTGTTTTTTACATTCAAATTGTAGAATATTTAAATACACATGTATCCCGAAACGGTGTGTTATGGAACGTACAAAACAATTGTGGAATAGTTCATGAATTTTCTAGATGATGAGTAAAAGTCCGGTTGGCTCATCATTCGATTATAGTCCAGACATAAACACCTGTCACCACGTTATCTCGCTTTTTCTTTGCTGATTTGTTATTGGCTATGAAGCTATGTTTCATGTCAGTTATATCATTGAAGCTAGCATAAGCGTACGGGAGTCCTAATAGTGATAACAATACGAAATAATGCTCCAATGTCATAGTCTACATATCTGGCTGGGAGTGCCTATAATCTTTTTATAGTACAGACACTAGTCCATGAATTTGATTCGATATGATATCTGATTGTAAAAAAAGAGATAGCCCAGCCCAATACTATAAAATTCAGCCTCCCAGTCGAGAGGTCTGGGTTCGATCCTGGCACGCACCGCTGATTTATTACATGCGTTTTATAGATAACATTTAAAAATCACTTGCTATAACGGTGAAGGAAAACATCGTGAGGAAATTTGCACATATTGGAGATGTTATAAAGTAGGTACATAATATTTTCTGAGGTGTGTGAAGTCTACCAATCCGCACTTAGCTAGCGTGGTAGACTACGGCCTAAATCCTTATCACTACGAGAGTAGAACCTGTCCAGCAGTGGACCACTAAAAGGGGTCGAACAACAACACATACATACCTATAATATTTTCTGAGGTGTGTAAATTCTACCAATCCGCACTCGGCCCGCGTGGTAGATTACGGCCTAAATCCCTTTCACTACGAGAGAAGGCCCGGGCCAACAGTGGATCACTAAAAGGGGTCGAACAACAACACATACATACCTATACTATAGTTTTCTATTCTATTCTATTCTATAATATTTTCTGAGGTGTGTAAGTCTACCAATCCGCACTCGGCCCGCGTGGTAGACTACGGCCTAAATCCCTTTCACTACGAGAGGAGACCCGGTCCGGCAGTGGACTGAAACGGGTCGAACGATATGTAATCCTACTTACCAAGCAAATGAGCTCGAAAATGCATCGTGTCCCGCAACGTGACCTCCTCGTTGCGGTACATGATCTGGAAGGCGCGCGACGCGGCCAGCCCGCCGATGAGGGAGGCGTTGGCGGCCGGGCGGCCGGTGCGCGCCGCGCCATGCCCGCTCGACACCGACGCCTCGATGTGGACCGGCACCTTGGGCGACACGCGCAAACTCACGCGCACTTGGTACAGTCTGAGGATACAACGAACATTCTCACTCAAAAATGACATTCTTAAAGTTGTACGCCGTAAAAGGCAAACTATGGATTGATCTAACAATTCTGTAACACCTTAAATAATAATAAATAAATAATAATATAATAAATAACTGGGGACAATTCCACACAAGGATGTCTGATCCCAAATTAGGCAATTTAATGCCTGTGTTATGGTGACCGAACAGCTGATAAACTACATATATACATACGATATAGTACTTATATAGATATTTTTATTACGCCCAGACACAGAACAAACAATGTGCTCATCACACAAATGTTTATCTTGGGCGGGAATGGGAGCCGCGACCTCCGGTTTTGCAGTCAGGGTCTCTAACCACACGACCACGAGGCCAGTCAAACATTTAACACACACCTACACAGTTAACATTGTGTAGGTGGTTTCGAGCGATCTCAAAATCGAGCACATCGGTCTCCGCACCGCGCTGTGCACGCTCATCTCGGCGAGCGTGACCGAAGATGGCGCCGATGTGTACTTGGAACTTGGCACTGTTCACTAGTAAGCTGCCTCGATTGTTATTCCCAGTTTTAAAAACAAAAACAGAAACACACACAGAAATAGAGACAGACACAGAAACAGAGACAGTGACAGGGACAGAGATAGAGACACACACAGAAATAGAGACAGAGACACACACTGAAATAGAGACAGACACAGAAACAGAGACAGGGACAAAGGCAGAGACAGGGACAAACAAAGACAGAGACAACAGAGACAAAAACATAAAAGTTTATTTGTACAAATATGGGTTACATTTAAAGATCGTAAGATTTCAGTTCGAAATTCTCCATCTGTTTCAAGATTCTCAAAATTCTCCATCCGCTTAGGAAGAGGGCTGTTAGAAGTCAAGCATATACATTGTAGATTTTACAACTTACTTGATAAGGGTCATGAGTGAAAGAGTTAATAACTGTTTATCACAAATTAATCTAGCGAGCAGGTGAATGAGTGACACTACAGCACTCAATAATGTTTCTGGCTTTAAAGAAAGCGCTCGTCTTGCGCCGTTCCTTGGTAGCATCATAATGTTGCGGAACACATCAAATTAATGTTCAATTAATTGATCAGAACACTTACAATTAATGCCGGCGTGCATGTGAGAAGACAATGATGAATGTAGATGAAGCACGGCAGGTTTCTAAGGACAGAGATATTTGGCACTCGCTGCTTTCTGCCTACCCCG
>DWGJ01002350.1:0-16061 GCA_018246895.1 Aspitha aspitha aspitha | reverse complement strand
TCATACTCCTCCGTGCGCGCAATTTTCGTAAAAAGGGGTCCAAAGTTTTCGCTTCACGTATTAATATATAGATATGTGTAGAGAATTTGAATAATTATAAGCATAGAGGGCAAAATGTTTGTACTTAGAAGTAGAAAAAATTATTTTCATCAAAAGGGAATATATTTCTATGTTACTAAAATATGGCAAGTAGGTACGTACCTACTGTAGTACATATGTATATTATTTTTAACTTGATCTCTTAATCAGTTATATAATAATGTAGTGCAAAGACCAGGCGGCTAAACGAAATTAGGTCATTATTTCTACAAACAGAAAGATTATCAAGATTTGGCCAAAACTAACAACTACTTGTGGTTAAATAAAGGCCTAGAACTTCGCTATAAATAAGTCCAAAGACCTCTTAATTCTTAATTAGAGGTGAAAGCAATTTAATGAACTCAAATAGTGATAAACCATTAGTGGTAATTTCACTAGCTTTATATGCGGAACCCTTAAGCGTTTGGTGCTTTAAAAATGCAGCACCTCCTTCAGTTTAAATTTGAAATTTCGCTTGGTCCATTCGAGTCGGTACCGTTAAAAGGGTATTACTTATGAATCAATAGTTAATGAGTATCAATGGGCTTTTGAAAGTCACAAGTCTCTGTGTGCATTCTCGGCGCATCATTAATATTGAAACTTACTCCGCGTCCATTGTCTCTCGAGTGGCCGCCTCTTTGTATATTATACGTCGACTTCTACTCAAACGAACTACTCATTTCCTTTAGTCAAAAGTTTCCCTCAGTATTATATCGACTCGAGGCTTCCTAATATTATTTCATTCACGTCACCATTACTTTCTCGGAGGACATTTTTAAAGGAATTTGAATAGAGCTTTTTTCATATTGAAAATGTATATTATTTAGCGCGAGAATCTTTCTTTTGTGGTCCCTAGTGTCGTGTAAAAAATGTCATCCTAATAAAGTCGGAGCGTGCGTTGTGGGCAAAGGAGCGGTAGAAGTTGAAATTAACTTACGTCGAATGAGCTTTTGATACTGTCTATTGAATGACGTTATCTCATTGGCCCCGCGGTCAACCATGGTTTATATCAGCCGTTTGTAAATTTTGTATTGCACTCGAATCACATATCGATGATACCCACGCATGCTCTATGAAGCATGAATGTAAACACGAGAGCTTACAGAGCTCTCCTTCGTTATTTATAAATTTATTTGTTTCAAAGATTATTCCATCGTACTCCGTGCACATCATTGCATATAACATTGCACAGATGTTGCAACGAAATCTAAAAATCGGAGTGTACATTAACTTCATCAAATAACAATCGAATAAATTTTCAAAGGTCGAATCAATCGCTAACGAGGCTGTGGGTCACAAGTACCTACTGAAATGAAATCATTACCTTTTATTTATTGATTTATATGAAAGAAGTAACAAGCAAGCACGCAGCAGTCACAAGTGGCCATTGGGCCCGTGGACATTTATACATATCTATCCTCCAAGAGGATTGCAGGAATAGGGCTAAGTGTTTAGTTAGTCCAGTCGAGGTTATTCATGAATTTGTTAGTATAATTTTAATGTAATTTTTGTTAGTATTTTTTAAGATCCATTCTATTCGAAACTGTCATTACTTTCGGATGCTGTGATAATATTTGTTGATATTTTTCAAACCATGAAAATTAAAGCTGTAGGACGACTTTTAGAAAACTAAAGCAGCGAAATAAAACCTTAGCTTCTGCCTATTTTTTATAATAATAAGCTTTATTTTTATTCCATGCAAAAAAGTTTTTTATGATATGAGGCAAATATTTTTTTGCGATAAATGTATGTAGATATGTGTCCAAACGATATAGGAAGTCGAACTGTAACAAAGTACATATTTAGCGGAAAAGATCGATGGCGTCATTTGTCGGGAGGCGAAACTTACGATTTCTTTCACTCGGGCTACAGTTCCCTTGTGCAACGTAAACACAAAGAAGACCTGGAGCGAAGCGGCCGAACTTAATACAGAGAAACTAACGGAGCAGAAATGATTTCGGTCATTTGGGTTAACCTCAGGGCAAATATCCAACAGAGAATCGCTTCTAAAAGAAAAATGAAAACCAGTGATAGTGAAATTTGATTTTACACCTAGTATTACTAATGACAGAATAAATAACATGAAGTGTAAATTACAGCGATAGCTTTTTAATTAATATTTTACTTTTATCATAATTTCTGCGATATTTATCTGTTTTTAATTCCACTTGACTGACTGATTATTAGGTAATTCCAATGAATACCAGTATTAAACATCACCCACACATTTTTTATATATTACGTTTGTTACGCCCTTCACATAAATAAAACTCTTCAGCGAGAATATTTTTATCGCTTATCATTTGCTCGTTCGCGATTACACAAGTGAATACATATATAAGAAATAGACCTTAGTTTTTCTATTGTAAATAACCTTTCTATTTTAATGTAAATTCTTGCAATATAAGGTTGGAGGTGGGTTATTGCTACTTTTTTTCAATTTAATCCAGTACTCAACGTCACTGAAAGCCCGCCGCAGTTATAGAGCGTTTAGAAAGTGCAAGAACGATTTAATGTTATATATGGTTCGCTTTTAATGTCATGACTTCGTAAAAAATTTTACTTAGGTTTTATTTGTCGTAGTAAGATAAAGATATTTCAATGCAGAAAAAATGAAAGAAATTTCTAATGGTACTCAAGGTTATTTGGCATTTATGTACTGACTTGTCGGCAAAGTTACACGGAAAAAGCCTTAAGACAAGTGTTTTCTCTTTCAAAATTGAATGTAGCCGGATAAATTACTGGGTCACAAAGAAAGTCGGGGCCGGACTCAAATTATATGCTGGCTATTAAGCAGTGATTGGTCGGGGTCTCATTTTTGTGAAGTTCCAAAAAAATCGCGGAGGTCACGAGTAACGAACAAATGCGGTGACTCCCTTATACCATTTTTCCCGTGAAACTATTTTAATTAAAACCGATCGATCGGAAGGAGTTTATAGAGGGACAAATCGTTCGGGAGACTATAGATTGGGAATGTTCAATTTCGGAGGCTGGCTTTCGATGAAGCTTCGATACGTCCGGTAATTGTCGTCGACATTAACATTTACGATAATGACTGAGCCCGGATTGATACGCTATCACGTCTTCGCCAACAAGCCCCGACATATAACTCTAATCCGTTTCATGTATGCTGTTGGATGTGATACTACTGATCAATACCGAGAATTTGCTTCATTTGAAATTTGCCTTTGTGTAGTCAAAAATAATAATAAACTATCTTTTACACTTTCGATACGAGGAGACGTAGATGTTGTATAAAAAGGAGGATAATGTGTGTACCGGCGGCTATGCTAAATAGGTATTTAATGTTTTTATTAGAACTCAAAACTTGATACTTTAATCAATAATTCATCTACTACATATAAAGTTCTTGCTGTAGAAAATCAGAAAACGAAGATACTTACTTCTTGCAAGGACTTTGCTATAAATCTTCGACGACTCAATTTAACTCCGATGATGTCATGTTTGGAGTTCGAGATCGGATTCGTCGCTAAACACAAAATACATTGTTCACTGACAGTTTAAAAGTAAAGTGAAATATAATAACCATTACTTTCATAAAGATTTTTGCACACCGATGTGCCATTTCTCGTGTATTAATTTATAAGTATTAAATTGTACCAATAAGCCTGTTATTAAAAAAAATCAGTTAAATATTGCATAACCGTAACACTGTCTGCGCAGGCAGGTAGGTCTCTTCAATTAGTCCGAAGCACTGCTACCTAGAAGCTTGTAACGTTTTCTGCAGTGCGGTGAAATAATTGCCACGTAGGTTCATTTTAACAATAACATTTATAAGAAATTATTCAATTATAGAATTAACCCTCAAAGTACCTTTTAGAGAACCTATAAATAAACTTTATCTTAATCCTACTTAACCTGAGCGGTATATAACCGAATATAAAGAAATCTAGAGAAACTGAGTTGACAAATATCCATGCAGCTAATCTTTGTCTTAATTCCTTTTTCCAGTGAAACGAGAGCTAACCGTTTCAAAACCGCAAAATACGGTATATTCGTACATTTTTCTTTTATTATTCACTTTCACGTTTTTGAAGAAGAAACCGACTCTTAAATATAGTAAACCATGCGGTAAACTTATATCAAATGTCACTTTTGTACTAAGTTTTAGTTGTTTTATGAGCTATCACAGCCTTAAGTGTGGGATATAATACTCTTACGAGCAACAAGGCTACAGAATGGTATAAATCGACAGTAGACATTTTGAAACGTGAAATTCCTTTGTCCCTACCTGTATTGTCTTGTTCATATAATTGTTAATCTCTTTTTTCTTTGTCTTTCTATTTTGTGTGTGTATTACTGAATTAAAAGTACACAAGACACATTATATGCTATGGGCTTTATGTGCTTAATGTAACCGAATTCTACAAATATGTAAATTACCATCTTCACTGTATAGCTTGCATTATTTCAATATTTCCTCAGCTGGGTAGTTATAGTATAGTCCCAGTATAGTGCCTCGTTTAGGAACTAGGCCACAAATATTGATTGTCCGAAGAATACTACTATTGCACTAGTAAATAATGACAATGACCACCAATCTAGAGTACTCAAAGTGCAAAAAAAACTGTCGTTAAAAATGCGGTCATCCATCCAAGGACACCGTTCCTTACCTGTCCCATTTCACAAGCCACACGATGCTTCACCGCACTATCTATTCACGTATTATTTGTTATTGTTTACAATGAGCTCACTTACTGATACAAATTAGTTTTTGCCAGTCACATTCTATGTCAGATTAATTCCACGTTTACCTATTTTTATATTGCTTTTGTATATCAATGAACAATTGATACTAACCGAAGTTGGGTTACAGGAAGAAAAGTAAAATATCCCATTAGTCACGTGTACGCAATGTATCTGATATTATTGAACAGTACAACTGTTGCGTCAACAGACGAATACAGCATAAATAAAACACATCGACAAATCTATATGCGTATTATAAATCGGCTTGAACACTTTCGCGAAACAAGCCTTTTGAACGATGCGGCGTAATAAGTAAGTGAATGGGGAGTACGTGCCTCGTATCTGTTGTGCTCCTGCTCGGTACGGAAAAAAATACTTTTTGCGGTAGGCACGAGACGAGCCGAGTTATGAATGTACCCTTATCTCAACCCCTCGAGCTCTCACCGGGGAGTCTAGCCTTCATAATGACGCGTCTCGAAAGATGCAACCCTAAAAACCTGTAAGCAGCCTTGCAATTTTACAGTCCGTTGTCAGCTACCTCCCGTGCGTGGACACGCACACATTTATACAAAGTGTAATATGCTGTACCAGACGTCACACCGCATAATAACCGAGGAAATGTTGCTTTATTTACGTCAGAAATTTCTAAGTGAAATAGAGAAAATTTCCCCCTGTCACATGTCACATATTACGGACGGTAATAATAAATGCAACGCCCACGTTTAAAATTCTGTTTGATTGCTAGCTTGGGTCTTTTATTGACTGTAGTTGTGTAAAGTGACATTTTCCTTACATTTATCATTATGAATTCGTAATATTGAAATGTTTGAAACGTTGCGGGCAATTTGGTTGATTATTATAATGGTGGAACACTCAGGATCAAAGATAATATTTCAATGTAAATGATATTTGTAATCCCTTATTACATATTACTTACTCGTGCAAAGAGTACCTAATAACATTGTGAAAACAAGGAGGAACTATTTAATAAAACAACTAATTGTATTAATGTTAAGCAATCATCATCATCAAGTCATATATTGATATAGCTGTTCGTGAAGATTGATTTTAAGTCCTCAGTAGAAGTAAAGCAACACCAGGCATCACAAGCTTTCAAATATGTCAGCAAAGCATACTTAATAATCCCCTAATTACTGCGACAATATAAAAAAGACAATTCTGTCTTGTTCTGTGATTAACTAGCAATGTTTGGCTACTCGTATTTATGTTCCTTTTTCAAAAGTAAACAAATCCTTAACAATTACTTTTAATAGTCTATAACAGTAAGGCAATTGTGATTCATGTCAAGTTCAATTCGGTTATTTTATATGATCACATAAAATATGCTGCTCGTTTAAAGAGAAGAAATAAGCTGAGAATGAAATGTACTTGTATTTTACAGAAAAGAAGAAACGATCCATACTCTTCCAGCTCATTACTTGTCAACAGCTATAACACGGACGAAGCGTATAATATTACAACAGTAAAAGAAACTTAGTCTTGAAAAATACTTCGAAACATTACCAAACCCTCAGTTTTAATACGGAATAAAAGTTCAAAGTTTATAACACAAGTTTAAGCTCTCATTATGCACAGGACTTGGCACTCATTAGTGGCAAAGTATTTACAATAAAAGTTGGGAGGTTCAAGTAGTTTAATTCAAAGTATGAAAGATTATCTAGATATTAAAAGTTAAATAGTCCGCAACAACGTACATTTTGTGTTGATTTTGTTCAGCCTACCTTATACATATAAAACAGGGTTTATCTTGAGATTTCAATGTCGAAATGTAATGTAATATAAGGAATTGATTTTACCTAGAAATGATATAGTTTCCAGTTCCATATTAGTCCATTACAAAGACTAGGGATTTGATTTCGTATACATCTGGCCGTCTCCGACTGTTTACTTTTTCTACATTCATTTTGATGTGTGCTAGGAGCAAGGTTGTTTTATATGCAGTATTAAATAAATTGACGCTTATTTACATAAAACACAAGGCAAACGTGCGGCGAGCCGTACAATTTATTTTATTTAAAAATGAAACGGGCGCATTCTTAAAGCATTCGTGTTTGTAGTGACAAGACGGAGCGTTGGAGTGCCTTTGTAGTCGGCCACCGGGGGCTTCATTAGACGCCGCCATCGAGCGCCGAGGGATAGCAACGTCACTCCGCTCCCGCATCCACCGGCACCACATCCAATGTGAAATATATCATCCATCTTCTTGAACTAAATACGTCGTGCTTGCAACTAAACCCTCTAAACAATTTGTTGGCTACGAAAGAATCAAACTTTATATGTTTCTACAGACAGTTTTATAGGAGGAAGTGTTTCCGAAGTGAAATAAGTTATTTATGAAATTTAGTAGGGTTTATTAATTTTAATCGTTAACATAGCAGATGTACTCGTAGCTATTACTTAAAATCACGTAAAACTTGGTCGTAGTTAGCATCTCCCGAAATCGTAACTTCTCTATTTTACGTCAATATGAAGAAGTAATTCCATTAAGTTCTTTGAAATTCGAAGTAAAGCAAAAAATTATATATGCATTAATACTACTCGACATGTAAATCAGGAAACCCGACTACAATTCTTGCCGGGAGGTAGCTTCATTGAATACAAATGAAGAACGCAAAATAAGTCGTCATTTCGCGGTTCAAGTTCAATAAATCGGGGCTCTCGGTTCAATGAGTTGATGTGATTTTATTTGGTCTCTACATTGGTATATTATGGCATTCGACGCTACGACATTTTGGAGACGCTTTGAAACCGTGTTACGCCGAGTTACGCCCAAAGAATAAGTTGTTAATATCAAATTATAAAGATACTCAAATAAATAACTTAGTACAATTTCAAGTCAGCTACAAATTATAGTTTGTATGCAAAGTACTTGTCTTGCTAGGTCTTGTATATACCATACATATATGTATGTATATTATTCTATTACAGTTGTCCATAAAGGTTGAAATCCGTTAATATTTCCTTTTAATGCTAATATGAGAATAAATCACAAGACGTAATATATCAAGAGATGAGATATGGCCGCTCGAACGCACGCAGCTGCGCCGAATCCAACTGATCCTCGTTCCCGGGAGAAACAAACACGGTAAAAACTTGCGAATGTTACGAACAATTCCAACTTGTAGGTGAGTGAGCATCTCTCGTTTGAACGATTCTCTGTAAATTTACTCTATTCTCTAAATCGCGAACGGGTAAAGGGCGGAGGGAAAGTATAATCAAGGAAAAGTGTTCGAATTTTCTTGTCCTTTCTCCGGTGAGCTACGTTTGCTGTATTACTATGTACTTCTCGTCTAATTAAATAAAAATCTTTGTTTGTTTAAATATACATAAGTCAAAATAAAAATTTTGAAAATAACTAGTTTAATTCAGTCCATTTGGGCTGTAGCAACGGCTTCGTGACTTCCGATCTTTGAATATTTTCTAATATTAAGATTTCATATTAAACTCAGTAATAATATTGAAACTAATATTTCAGGGTATACATCTACACAGATTGTACCTACATTTAAAAATTTCTTATGACCTGTTGCAACTTGCTGTTCCAAACATTTCAATTCCAAGGCCTGTATTTCAAAACTGTCTAAACATACATTTGATAGCAACAATAATATTTTTAACTAAACGCTGAAAAATTAAGTATTAAAATCTTGACAATTGAGACAGGCACGGTAATTTGACTTTAGATCCTTTTTTATAAACGAATACAAGAGACTAATGGTAGTGAAATAAATTAATGAAATTTGATGCAACTGCTAAAAATATCGCGAAAAAGTCCGCGTTTCATATCATGCGCAAATATTACAGAGTGCGCAACAAAGCGCAGCGCTAATAATACGAATCGTTTGTAATTTTTATTCCAGCATTTTGCGAATAAATCCTTTTCGGCACAAACAAGCCTCCGGTTTGTCGAGTATTGTTTAAAAGCGCAAACACCGAAATGATGTTGATTCAGTGGAAAATATGACGCGACGTCGAAACATGTTTACGACGAGTTGGAAAAGTTTCGTCTTGCGTTTGACAACGTTATAAGAACAGGCGAGACTGCAACACAATTTGTTCACGTTTGCATTTTATCATTGAGAAATTGTTGTGATCTAAGTAAGCATTTTGTGTTAAAAATAGACCACGCCGAGCTCCCAGACATCACTCGGTCATTGGCATGCAGCACAAGATGTGCGACTGGATCAAAACTTTGATATTGCTGGCAGCATGTGCCGCGATGTGGAAAGGAAGACGCTCGTATGTTGGTATCTCGAAGACATCTCTGAAGTCCTTGTACTAATATTGACTTGCGAACTTAATTGCAGTCGCGACATGTCTGGCGTCGCTTTAATAACTCAAGAAATTGAGCACATGTATAAATAAACGACTTGTAAATGCTAGATATTTAAATTGCTTGTTTTATAAAGCCTGTTAATAGTTTGCAAGTTAACGAACGAACCTTATGAAGTAGTTTTTTTCAAAATTCTCATTTTTTATATAACGATATTAAATATTATTTAAAAGGAGTTGTTATAAAATAACATTATTCGATGTTTTTCCGCTTTACAAAATCACTATATAAAAAGAAATAAACAAAAAAGAAATCGAAAGCATTAAAATATTTATCGTCGTATGAAAATAAGTTTCGAAGGCAAGACGTTTACCAGGCTGTCATAACGGTGAACATGTTTACGCGCTCGTCAGCAAATCCTCAGCCGTGAGGTACAAATTGTCGTCGCGCCCGCGGCGACGTAGTGTTATGAAACTTGGTCCCAGGTACGTACCGTGCAAACAATTCGCTCGCAGAATAAATATCTTTATCTCGTACATTAAAATAACTGTTCTTCGTACATTTTAAATCTGTTTACACGGATAAGTACATGATTGCCTTACCATATCATGAATTTCTTTTACGTTCTTAATCTAAACAAATGTGTTACATATTCAAATACAATTTTATTTGAAGGAAAAACGAATACGAAAATGGAAATACTTTTGAATTGTTTCAAATAAATTTGTTGAGGAAAACTTAGATATTTTGTAGGTGTAACGTAATCTAAAGGTATATTTTAATAATTTGCAAATACCACTTGAAGCTATTATAAATTAAAAAAGGGATTATCCTTTTGTACTCATAACTTTGAATTTCAGTAGCCGCAGATGAACCAGCAAACTATTAAAGCAGCATAGAACTTAAGCTCAGTACCGCATGTTGGGGGAGCAACGGTGCAAACAATTTGTTCGCCGCTTATACACTGTGTAAATATTCTTATCTTCATAATGTAGATAGAGGTATTTTGCTATTTGGATTACCGTTGCTATTTTGGCAAGTAAGCCTCATTTTGAAAATATTTTATCTTTAACAGCTAGTCTGCATTATACAGTGCTAAAATTCTTTGAACATTGTATATTACTCATAATTACGAGAAACATGTATGGTATGTTTTTTTGGTAAAGCAAGTTCAAACATTATCTGGAAATTTCCAGCATTTTTCTAGTTCGCTCGTTCGTATTTAAGAATGAAATGTGAACTGTAAAATGTAGCTGTGAACAAAAGTTTGTTTTATTTACTCAATATAGAAACCTTTGGAATTAGAACTATTTCGTTCGCAAAATTATAACAAAATTTATATATTCAAAATACAGTGACAAATAAATATATATGTGAAATAGGTACTTATAAATTGAATTGAATTGAAATACATATAATTTGTAATTTAAACTATTTCTTTGTTACCACTGGAACTAAATAATTTTAATAATTGTAAACGGGCTATACAAAAAGATTCTAAATGTATAACGTGCATTATACGTAATATGTAGAAAATTTACTTGAAAACAGTACATACACAGCTGTACGCAACATGCTGCATGACGCGCTTAAGTATTTACTGCCACCTTAAATCCGATTAACGATAAATATAAAAGCGCGGTGCACGATCGAACACGTTTTGTTGGAAGTTGTTGACATTGACAAATATTCAATCTATGTTAAAAGTGTTTTAACAAAATGT
This sequence comes from Aspitha aspitha aspitha, assembly GCA_018246895.1. Classification (NCBI taxonomy): domain Eukaryota; kingdom Metazoa; phylum Arthropoda; class Insecta; order Lepidoptera; family Hesperiidae; genus Aspitha; species Aspitha aspitha. Next base: position 5,256 of record DWGJ01002350.1, on the reverse strand, counting down.
TGCCGTTAAAAGCGTGTACAATGTGATAGTGACATCGATTACTCGTTATAAAATGTTCGAAAATTTGAGAAACAAAGTATGTAATACAATTTCAGCGCCATGAAAAGAATCGCGATAATAATAATGTGCTTTACATTATGATTTTACTTCCGTTCATTTGTTGTTAATAATTAACTTTTTAACTATTTATAAGAAGACTGTGGTGTAGTGTTACAATTGTTTTTGGAATAACCGGTAGTCACTTTGTCCTTGTTGGTCACCAATCCATATTTAAAATAATTAGTCACATATTAAACATGTAGCCTCGTGATGGAGAAGCTGATCGCACTCTTGTAAGATATTATGCGTATACCAAGGAGTTAAAATTTACTGTACCACACTTTTTATTCGTAACTTGAAAACTTTTGGGCTAATAAGCTAAATGAAGGCAAGGTACCGTTGTACAAAAAGCCATAAATACAAAGTTACCTTATATAGAATTATTTAAGATCATTATGTCTCTCCCTAAAGAGCCATAATGACCATCTCGACTCAATTATTACCAGCCATGCCGTAAAGCAATTACGTTAATAGTCCACTTAATAGAAACGACTCGGTTCACCAAATATTACATGCACAGATATTGGCGGTCTCAATATTTATGTAAATAATTATTTCCCCGTAATTGCAAGACCAGATCGGGTCGCGTTTCAACCCTAATGAACTCAAGTGTAATAGATATTTTCTGACCTATTATGATACTAAGTTGTTAAAATTGTGCCAACGTAATGAAGAACGATATTTTCCTGTCAAATAAACGCACATTTCTCTGTTTTAATAATGGAATATTATATTTTGTATTGTTCGAATTCTAAATTTAAATTTGGTTAAAACAAAAATGTTCATTGTATAAGATTACCAGAGTCGTTAAATTTTGTACAAAATTTTGTATTTATTCTGGGCATTTTTTTTATGAAATAAACAAGATGTTATTGATAATAAAAGTTAAGATATTATTGAAGAAATGGCGAGTTGTTTAGAAAGAGAAGGAATATGTTAAATAGCAGTTTTCGCGATACGAGATAAGTGATAAAAATATGGTAAAAGTTAGTTTAATTTGCTGTTAAATGAAATTTTATTACAAAGGCTATTTTAAAAAACAGCAGTATTTCTTTTACACAGCACAATTGATACCGTAGGGCTGCGTCACGGATATGCTGTAGTGAACTACCGGAAAACAATTGATGGTAAGCCCTGTGATTTATACGACGGTTAATCACAGAGTTTGTATTAATGAACGGATTTTTATCAGATCTATAAGTCTTTGTAAGGGGTTGAGTCTTTGTTATGACCGTGGAGCACGCCTGTGATAATTGCCAGTGGCCTATGCGCCGGAAGCAGCAAAATATGTTCACGCACGCCTCGATAGGTGAGCGGCATGGTGTTTTACAGTTATACTTAATCCCTTTTGACCTACCTTGTTACTACCTCCTTTTATTCTGGATTAAACATAAGTTTAATTACGCTACCCAGCACAGCATGGCCTACCAACAACGCACTAGGAGAGTCAACCCCAAGTACATCGGAAAATGGCTAGAGAGAAGAAATTTCTTAGTTTCGTATTCACGGAAATATCACTATAGAATAATTTTATAACATAATTCTATTCTTAACGTTGATAAAAATTGTATTGTTTTAAAAATGCATGTGTAACTCACAATGGTAATCTCGAATGCAAACCGATTTTAGAATACATTTAAAGAACTTAAGTGTAAAGTCGTTAAAAGAATAGTTTCCATTTTTGATGGTAGTGTTCAAAGATAAGGAACAAAGCAAAAGGCCGAAGCCATCCTGAACTTGTGAAGACTAGTAGAATTGCTAAGAAGCACATTCGCGAGCAAACTTTCGTAAATACCACAAGATTAGAAGCGTATGGGCTCTGAGCAAAGTTGCAACTAGAGTTTGTATATAGCACAGGGTGATCCTGCATCTACCCCAAGTTTGACTCAATGTGATTATGCCAGAACGGTCTCCGCGCCACCTTTATTCAACTTTTCCTTAACTACTAATAGTGGTAACATTGTGAGAGTTCAAAAAAGCTGTATCGTTCTTCTACCAACCCACGGTTTATGATAATGGTATGCGGTCTATACCTTTGTTTAAAATTGTGCAATACTAGTTTCAAACTGCGCTCGTGGTTTTCACATGCTTTATACATACAATGACGGGGGAAGTTTGTTCCGGTGGGTATCTTTATTTGGTAAGTAAATATAACTTGAAATGAATTTTCAAAGTAACACGATTTCCATTTTGGAATTCGTTGCTTAAAATATGCATTAATTGAATAATCATCGAATTAAAAATTCAATTATGTTTTGATCACATACAAGTATAAGATTCGGCCTATATAAAGTTTTAATCGAATGACAGTATTGTAGATTTGTTTGGTACGCTACGGAATTATTTAACATACGAAATTTGAGGTGGAGTACGAAGTGTGAAATGAAAATGATTTTGCAGTGAGGGAACTGTAATGTAACATAGATATAGCCCCCGGCAACGTTGGGCGGACGACGGCGAGGTTCCGGCCCGGCTTATCACAACCGATAACGCGCGCTACATATATTACTAACATTATTGTATAGCTCTACGTTTTGACCCAAATATGTAATAACATTTCAATATAAATCGGATTTAAGGGATTCAAAAGGATACAGCGAACCCCACGTGCTTAACTGTTTTGCTGAATGTGTGTGTCGTTATTTGTTATTTTGTTTACGTACAACGGAAACGGTGTAGCGGCTTACGAGTGAGTAAAGCATTTAAGTTTGCTGATCGCTCCAATAAACTGAACGATTAATTAAAAGAGGAGTCAAGATTACTTTAAGACTACATATTTAAATATCGTTCATATTCTACTCATTGAAGAAGACCGATCCTTTTTCAAAGCGTTCCCGTGGAACCGAGATAACTCCGTTTATTTCCGAAATTAGTTCCCAACTACAGCGTTATCGAAACTTGTACACGGCTCGATTGGCCCAATCTGTGTAATATTACACAAGTTCTTGATTAAATTTAATAAAACCAAGACGGTTACCTAATTGCGCGAGGGAAGTTTCATTAACGAATGTTCGATTCGCACGGAGTTCCGACAGATCCGATCGATCTGTCGCCGTTTCCCGTGAAATTTCACCGAACAAAAGATTCAACGGGAATTTTAATTCTATATCACGGTTTTGCTATTGAATCATTCCAAAACGCGGGGACCAAATTGAGAACCAAGCGAGCGGGAGAGGCACTTGTGCTTAATGAGATCTATAAATGCTGTTAGGCGATCTAATCAAAGATTCTGTCCGATTTTCTTTATTATATCCATTGTTCACTTATATAATTATCGGAAGAAGGAATCGTGAAAAACATTTAATGGAAATGGGAATATTAAAAAGCTTATATAAAATTACAATCGACAAACGGGAACTTATTAGTTATTTCACTGAAAATCGAGAGAGTATTGGTAAAATCGTTTATGTGAACAGTTTGATTTGAATGCAACATTGTATTATTATCTGCTGCAATTTGAATATTGCAAGCGTTCGATTATTATATTTATAAAGGGTATTTAATATTAGTGATGTTTCAGTATTCACTATTCTAAATGCGTTTATGTTTTGAAGCGTTCATTACTGTTTTCAACTGATAGGTTACGAATAGTTGTTCATCAAAATCATTATAATATTTGCAGTTTTTTGTGCTAATTATTATTATAAGGGCAGATATACTCCAATATTATAAAATGTTGTGGATACGTAGGATTGTGTTTTACTTTTTATTGTCACATCGTGACCATGTGACATAAAATATTATGTTCCAGTGTCACTGAAATCAAAGAAATCACTGAAATTAAAGAAATTTTATGTGCAAATGCTGTATAAGGTATTTGTCTTGCGAGCAATAAATATTAAGGAAGATTCATGTCAATATTTCTGTTATATATATGTTTTAATTTGATAATACATTTTTTTATCTCAGAAATGACCAAGAAAGAAAACGTAAAAGTTCGGATTGAGGATACAATATTTCAGTTTTAAAATAGTTTGCATTTATTGTATATTCAATGAAACGACTCGGTATGTTTAAATTCGTGGAAAGTAAAAATCGCGCGAGCTACATATGTCAGCGGTTTTCAAAATGACGCACTTCCGGTTGCCATGTGTCACGTGCGATTCATGCGGCGCGTCTGTGTCGGCTGTCGAAACGCGAATGCGTTGACAGTGTCAATAAAATTATTCCTTTATTTGCTGACAACTGATAAAAAATTCACAAGTTTTGGAAAATCATTTTATAGGGCAAAGGCACCCACACATTCAATACTCGTATGTTCATAATATGTACTATTCATTGAAATAAATCATATGTACGTTTATACACTTTATATGTAATATGGAAGGTAGCGTCTTCTAGTTTTAATTAATATTTATATTGTTTTCTTTCCCGTTGAAGTGTCATGAGGAGGCATATGAAACACAAGATATCACAGATTTCTCGTGGATGGTAATATTTATAATTTTGGTTTGCTTAGATCGATATTTATGATTTATGTTAGGTTGGCTTTAATAAATTTTTACGGATGTCTGTGAGCTGGAGACAATAAAGAAGTCAAAGGAAATAATTATAGCCGCTGAATAGGAAAGTGAACAGTAACCATAATTAATTAGTCACCTACAATTATTTGAAATTAACTCTAACTTGATTACAAAAAATAAATGATAAAGGAAAAACATTAAACATTATTCAATGTAACTGAAGCTCCTTCAAGTAACAAAACATTTATACACAAGACAAGACAATAAAGCACGCTTTGGTGATTACACAAAGTTGTTATTAAACGTGCTGAAGCACACCTCGTTAACTCGACTCGGAATCTTAACACGAATAGGTTCAGCGGTTACCGCTTATTAAACTTCGTTTCACCTTCAACTTATACCACAGCTTACGAGTACCCATTAACACTTGTAAGTCTTGTAACTATTCAGACTTTGTTTTGCATAATTTTGCGGCGTTTCTAAAGCTGAATTTCTGCTTCAATCCAAAAACATAATAAGTCTGAATGTAGATTTTAATTTTAACTAGCGGACCCGGCGAACTTCGTACCGCCTAATAGTCAATAAATGTCATTTCTGACCTAGCCGTTTCACGGGCCGCCTCTTTTTCCTATTGCGAAAGAAATGAAAATTTAGGGAAAATGATTCATCTATCATTAATTATGTATTTGTCGAT
>DWGJ01002349.1:0-16063 GCA_018246895.1 Aspitha aspitha aspitha | reverse complement strand
GTCAATGTCAAACAAAAAGTCCAAAGAAATGTCAAAGAATTATTTTTTATTATGGTCTAATTTCGACCAGTAGGCGATTACTATTATACATAAATGGGCCTAGCCATAGACCGGCCTGTGAGTGCGAATGTCCAACAAATAATAATAAATTAATAAGAGACGAAAGATGACCAGGGTATCAGGTCTAATCAGAGCAAAAAAAGAGAGACAGATAGCTAGTGTCTCATACAGATTGGTACCCTCTCATTTGCTTTCTCTTTTTTCAATGGAAATATTTTAGGCTGTAGGCATAACTTCAGAGTTAGTTAGATAGTTTTTGCCTACGAAATTAATTCACTATAAAATCTATCCATAATACATTTTTCACATATAAACATATTGAATCATACCGATAAAATCACTATTATATTTCTTTATAAACATAAACTTGTTTTTGGTACTAAGGTTATGGTTATGCATGAAGAGAATGATCTGAATAATGAATGCAGATGAAACACGGCAGGTTTGTAAGGACAGAAATATTTGGCCCTCGCTGCTTTCTGCTTACCCCGTTAGAGACTTGGCGTGACGATATGTGTATATGTGTGGAAAGTTTTTTTTAACTTATAAAACATATACACTAAAACATTACATTTTATAAGTTACACAATTTTGTCCTGAGAATAGCGATAAGGTATCGATTAAAAATCGAGTTGAAGAGAAAATAACATTAATACTGTCACTGGCTCCTTGCTTTATTAACATTCAGCACGATTTCATTTATTCTGCACAGACTCGTTTTTGGTATAAAATTTATTAGGTTTTACGATTTAAGGTAAACCTTTCAATAAAATTGTAATAAGAACTACATTTATTCACACATATTGAAATGGCAACACCACGTCCAGATCTTGCCGCTCTTTGTGGTTGACTTAAAGAAGCGCCATTCGCTATTCTAGTTTTTGTGTTAAATTTTGAACAGTTACGCTCAGTCCATAATTCTATTTGTTTGTGATTTTATTATTTCAAGTTAATATATGTTCTTGTGAAGCGCACAAATAAACAGCTGCATTAATAAACAATTCGTGGTCTATTGATTTTCCATGTCAGGAGGTATACGGAGATTTTTATTTTATTGTACCTTTTTATTTGTATTGTTCGTTTAATGTAAAACATGCTTCGTTAAATGATTTTTTTTTAATTATAGAAGTGCTTCTGTATCTAATTGTATTGGTACCATTCAAATATTTTCTTTTTTCAGCTACTGCTAAAATGGCACGAGAGGAGAAAAATATCGAAAAACTGACCGATGCTCTTGTAGATTGTGAAATAGAAGAGAAATCAAATGCCAAATATCCTAGCATACTTCTAAGCGAAACCTGCGACGCGACGCTTTTAGCAAAGTTTCCAAAACCGAAGAATAAAGTTCCTCCAATATTTATACATAAACCAGTCAAATTCACATCACACATGCGCAAGGTACTTAACCTGGGTATAAAATTTTATCGGCCCATTGTGGGGCATCACTACACCAAAATTTGCTGCCAAACATTTAGTGATCAAAGAGCCTTCATCCAATACTTAGATAATAAAAATTTACCGTATCATACTTATGGTCTTCCCCAAAAAAGGAAGATGAAAGTAGTTTTCAGAGGCTTACCCAAGGATTTGGATTTAAATCAATTAAAAAAGGAACTCAAATCAGTTTCAATTCCCATAATACGTGTGCATATAATGCATAATACAGAACGTGCAAAAGATCTTCCACCACTTATATTGGCGGTGGTCCCTAACAATGATGAAGGTAGGAAGATTTTACAAGTGCAAAAACTATATGGGCATGATGTGAAGATTGAGCCACCCAAGCCAAGGGACACACAATGTTATCGATGTCAAAAATGGGGACATAGCCAACGCTACTGTCACGGGCAAATAAAGTGTGTTAAATGTGGTGATGACCATCCATACAAAAAATGCACCAGAGATCCTGCTAAAGAGCCTCCCAAATGTGCCAATTGTTTGAAAGATCACACTGCAAACTACAAACTGTGCCCTTATTCTCCTTCTTCTCTGCAATATATAAAAAAGAGGGTATCAGCGGCTAACAAACAAGCTATGTTTTCTGATATTTATGTGTTACCTAAGAAGTTGGTTACACTTCAGAATTGCCATCTTATACGAGGGGAAAGGTGTAAGTAAGACCAAAGTGTAAATATTATATAAAAAGAGTTTGATATATTGTAATGAGCAGTTTTATTTACATTTTAATTTACTCTTATATAACATTACATTACATGACTTAAACAAACTTAACTATATTTACAACTTAACATTCAAGAGATATTTCTACTACATACATTTATCATATCACATGCTTTTAACCGTTTGCTGCCTGCTGCTTTTCAAAATGACATCACTGTTCTCGAATCCATCACTGATGGGGGTGACCGATACCTGTAATAATAGATGTTATTAGTAAATTGCATTGAAATCAATTCCAATTATCGCAATGATGTTTATTGATGTTATTTTGTGTATCGTTTTTGAAATCCTGTTCTTTGTACAGACAAAACTATGTTTATCTTACATTCATACTTAAATAAAACAGATGCATAAAAACTTTAAAAAGGTTCACTTAATTATTTAAACGGGGTTTTCTTCTTGTTTTGAATATATTCGATCAATATATGGATTTCATAATTATGCTATTGTAAAGATCATTTTCTTTTGTTCAGTTTTACTTCATTCTTATTACTACTGATGAAAAATAAGATATCCTTATGTTACTTAAATTAATAGTATTTAACACCCGCTTGGCATCCAGAGAATATATGTATATATTTAATTTTTTCTGTGACAGAAATGAAGTTTTTATAAAGAGTGAATCAGAATCTGCTGTTAGGTGCAACAAAAAATGCAACCCTACATAATATCTACCACGACAGAAAAGTTAACTTTTGTTTACGGAACTTCAATTCTATCTCACGATGTCAAATTCAGTATGATACAAATTTGTAAGCCTAGCAGTGGTTTTGCTAAAAAATAATAACCTCAAGTTTAAGATTGGTGAGTGGTCGGGTGGCCGCATCTAGTTCAGTTAGCACCCTATCCAAGGTGTCGACCAGTCTGTCGACATCCTGCGTCGTGAATACCATGGGCGGTTTGAATTTGAGAACGTTCGCGTCAGGACCATCTCGGCTGATGAGAATCTTTTCTTCTCGCATTCTGAAATTACATGTATGAAAAATATTTCAATTTTAAAGTAGGTACATAGATGATTTGGCCGCATAACCGTAGTTTGTAAATAAATTTTATATAATTAAGTAATTAATAAATTTCGTTTACAAAGGTACCTAATTGTAAAGTTCCTACAGCGTTTTAATAGTAATTAGCGATGAGTAGTTATTACCAACCTAACGCAATAAGACCTAACAAAGTTTAAGTAATTAAATTAAATTAACAGTTTCTTTAATGAGATAAAAATTTATTATGACGCCTTACCTATCAACAACGTGCTTCGCCTCAGCCGTGGCAGGGGTTCGCGCTGCTCTGTCGGTGACAAGCTCGACACCAACAAACAGCCCCCTACCCCTGACATCGCCCACTAGGCTGTGCTTTTGCTTTAAACTCTCGCAACGATGTATCAAGTGCCGACCAACACGCACAGCCCGCTCCAGAAGTCGCTCCTCTTCTATCACGTCAAGGACTGCGTTGGCGATCGCGCACGAGACTGGGTTTCCTCCATACTGGAAACGAAAGGTTATTGCTGTGATCCAATTCATGAATAGTTTCATATACATGTACTAAGTACCTACCTAAATAATCCTATGAACTTTAATTAATCTAGTAAAATATAGGTACAAGCTTTTAAGTCCTTTAATAGATTTTTTAATTGCTTATCTATATCAATAATTGCTTATCTTATCTATATCTATATCTTATTGTGCTTAATTTTTTTTCAATTCAAATCCTATAGTCTTAGTAAACAATAGATGCACAGCGATAAAAGTTGTAGCATGGGTGGATATATAAAAGGTGATTCAAAAAAACTGTTGTTCTTAGACAAATATGTATTACCTACATTTTTTTATTATTACATACACTTTATGATTATAGCATTCCCTAGCGTATTACTATAGTAGATACTGGAAATGCTTAGAACCTTGCCTACGAAGACAAGTTTTGGAATATATTAAAAAAGTTTTATCGAACTTGTTCAATGTAGTAAGTATGTCGGAGAGTTTAAAGTCGAAAATTGGCAGTGATGCTCTCCAACTTCCTGTTCCTGTCATCATATTTTATAACAATTTGAATATCGAAAACTAGCGCGAATAAAGAACTGGGAACACTCTTGAATTGATGCATATTTTTGGTAAATATTCAGAGCACATACACCATTTGAACCACGTTTGTAGACTGAATGTTTTTACATCTTTTTTATATTTGCGAAAGCCATGATTTATATACTAACATAAATAACAGAGACTTGAGATGGAATCATAAAATGTTTTTGTCAATCGATAGCCATGAAAATTGGTCAATGAAAATGTACGTAGATATTTGAACACTACGCTATCGATTTTGCTCTGAATCGCCACTAGATGGCGCCACATCATATCATGTTTGTATTATAAAGTTATTGTTTTTGGAATAGAACGTATTAAAATTAGTTTAGATATTGAAATGTCGTTCACGGCAAAAAATTCCGCAAAGAAGAGAATCGTTATGTGTGACAGTTTGGCGACTGTTATTTAGAAATTGCGCTATCTAACGAACGTGCTTCAGTTTAACTAACAATTTAAAAACAAAATTATTGGTGTCTTACAAAGATTGATATTTATTTGTCGTAAGAAAAATCACTCGATCTTTATTTCGATTAAACATTAGCGCGTAGAGTACCTCCATAGTTTACATTGTAGTGTTTAATACATGCCGTCTATTATTTATCAGTACGCTAATAAAGCTACTTGATGACACAATTAATTAGACTACGCTCACGACAAATACACGTGTTATGTTACGCAACTTATTTTCGTCTTATCATAAAACATATCTTTCTTCAGCTTTAATATGTATTTGTACTATGAAAACGCTAAATATTTGTCTACTGTATATTAACATGTTTCAATATTTTAATATTTACCTACTTATTTTAAAACACTAACCAAATAAAGTGATTCTAATATACCTAGTCTAAACGTCTAAACCGACAATTGTAACTGATCATTAAAAGCTAAATTTACACTAAGCTCATTTAATTTTGTTTTTGGAGATAATTAGTGCACTCTCCCAAACGTGAATTAAATAGGAAACATTGTACCTACATTACCTACGCTAATAGCGCGTGATCCGAAAATTGTAAAGGAATATTGATTCAATCGTTTATACCCGGTTAGAAATATAAGATTACGCATTAATTAATCTAATTACATCATCAGTCAATAATAATTGTGTTACTATAACATAAGGATATAAATAGTATACCTAATTACAGTATAATTTATCCTTATTAAACTAATCGGAATTGAAATATATGTAATTATAAATTTATAAACTAAGTCATAAATTCAATAATCTTTAATAATCTAACAAAAGAGAAAATTACATGATTCTCATATTAGCAGCTAAAAATAGTTCATATAAAAAATGATTAAAATTCATTCATATTGTCTACCTACTGATATTAATTGCTCCGACAATAGGAAATTATTTACTAAAATGTCCATGATCATCGCGAAGTTATAATAATGCATGTAAGTGACGAAATATATTCATTGAATGGTGCTACACTTACCGTATTAAAGTATTCTACGCCAGTATCGGCAAAGCTCTTAGCTATCTCGGGGGTAGTGACCACAGCGGCCACTGGGTGACCGTTGCCCATAGGTTTCCCCATGGTCACAATATCGGGAACTACATCTTGGGTCTCGAACGCCCACATATGAGTTCCTACTCGTCCGAAGCCCACTTGGACCTCATCAGCTATGCAAACCCCATTCGCTTCACGGACGTGCCTAAAAATTGTTTATCTCAGTTTAATATAATAGGGATTTTACTAATTGTTTAGTGTAAATGAAACAAGAGTTGGTCCAGACGGGACTTACTAGCGACATAAACGCCGTAAGCAAGAAATTTTCGAAGTCAATTGCTCTTTTTTATGAAACCAAACCTACTTATGTCCAAAAATTTTCAACCATACACAAAACATACTATAGGTACCTAATATTACATACTGATATGTAAGATTAGGTATATACGACATGCACGCTATGAGTGGAATATATCCCGGAATATATTCTTATTAATAAAAAGAAGTAAATTGAAATCCCGATTCCTTTTACAACGAAAGATTTACAGATTAGGTTTTGAAACTTATCTCTAAAAGAGATTGCGCTTTTAATGAGTGACAACGCAAGAAACGGAACTGATGCGATATTCTGATCGAAATGTTCAAGTAAGATCTTTATTACTAGTTTCGCTTTGATCAGATTAATATTAAGAGATACCTGAATTATTGTAAATCGAATATCAATACGACAACGTTTTATAAGAAAGTGAACATGTATTATTTATTATATTTAATAATAATGTTGATGTATTTTAAGTTGTTTTTATATGGCATTAATATAAATCAGTAGTAATACTTATATGACTGTTAATAAAGGTTGTAATACTTGTACATAGTATTTTGCTACATCAAACATATTTGCACAGAATATCCGCTTACTTAGTCATTCAAAAGACACAAAATAACGTGTAGTAACTTATTATTATAATACCTACCTAATATCATTGTACACATAAATTTAAATAGATAAACTTTTTAAGAACAGTATTCAGAGGGAAACTTACTCATAAACACGTTTCAGGTATCCATCAGGGGGGATGATTTGTCCCCCGCAGCTTTGCAAGCTTTCAGCTATGAAAGCGCAAATTCCGCCATTTTTTGCCTTGGCTTCTTTACAGATTTTTCCAACTTCGTCCGCGTATATTTTCCCTAACTCCTCCTCTGATTGGGAATCTCGTGGATGTGTGTACTTTCCTCTGTATACATCGGGTACTGGAGCCTGGATATCGAAAAGTTTTTTTATAGAAATGATCTCGGGATAACGACAATTTGTAACCTTTGTTATAATATCTCAACATGTACGAGTAGGTATGTGATATAAAAACAAAATGTGATATAAACACTGTATCTTGCGCAATTTTATTAAAACATTTAACGATTCTGCGTGACATACTCATAATATAACTACTAGCAGGGCAGGTGATAACATAAGTACAATGGCGGTCTTATCGTAGCAGCTATAATATTTTAATTCCTTATTTAATACACGCTGCTCGCATATACGAGTACATGCATTTTTAATTCATATAGTTTCTTGGGATACGTAGGCATCATATAAATTTAATTAGCGGTTTCTTTAACCAAACCTAGATTATCTGTATTATATGTATATATACTTCCTATATTCTGCAATTTTAACGCATTAAACTGTATTTGAAATTTGTAAAATTAGCTGTTTACATTACATGTACATGTACGAATTACATGTTAGACATGTTATGGAAAACTTTCGCCTTAACCAGAGTGCGGTGCGAGGGGGAGTGCGGGAGTATAACAGGAACTCACCACGTGAACCCAGTCTGGCTTCTCGGGCCCCCCTGGGAGGTTCAATTTGTATGGCGAGATATCAATCATAGACGTAAGGTGCCCATGATACGCGCTGCAACAAACAGGCGCTAGAGCACCCTAGAACACTTCGAGACACTCGAAGCAACCACAAAACCACAATACACATTTACGAGTACCGAAAACAACCACGTCTTCAATTCATTCCTAATTCAATATTAGATAAAACGTCATTCAGTCCCTATAACGCTTTTTAATCATCTAATAAATGGTTTTATAGTGTAGACTTTAATATAATATTTGCTTGTTGCATTGATATTATTTATATATATATACCTATTATTAATATTTATACAATTATACATATGTATGTATTTTAAACATAATATATTAATTACGATGATTTTGTGTTTTTCTTCACCTTCCATAACAATTGTATTTTACGTTTTAGCAATGTCAAGAGTTGACTGGTGTGTGCGAAGGCAATTAGACTAACTTCGCCCTTTTTTGGCCCCTTTACTTATGTACCAAAAAACCTAAGATTCACTGTTTGCAACAATTAACATTTTAGCGATGAGTCTTGTAACCGATAGAAATGTGACTTTCAATATTTACATAATATGAATTTTTAAAGCAGATAATACTATTTTTAACTGTTTATCAATCCAAGCATTTGTTATGCAAATGTTATCTTGTCATAGTATTTTCGTCAACAATGTAAGTGTACCTAATCTAAAGCCATATAGGTATCACGCCTGCCTTTCACGCTTTTTACGACCTAACCCAAACTTCACTGACAAATTTGTTTAGTACTAAACATACACTTACTGGTCGAGAGTGACAACGTCCTTGTTCTTGGTGTGGACTCTAGCCAGCCTCAGGGCGAGGTCATTGGCCTCGGAACCTGAGTTTACTAAGAAACACACTGAGAGGGGTTGAGGTAGCGTCTTCACAATCCTTTCCGCGAGAACAACTAGTTCATCGTGAAGATAGCGGTTGTTAGTGGATATAAGAGACATTTGATTTCTTCCTGCTTCAACCACGTGAGGGTGGCAATGTCCCACTGCGAATAATAATTATATTATTATATGGTAACATTGAGATAACGATAAGAGCTTTTTTAGCAAATTGATTTTGTATAGAAACTGACAAGGATATTGAAAAATTTTTATTCCTACATACAAATTTGAGAAAACAATTTGTGAATAAATTTATGAAACTAAATGAAAACGAAGTAGCATTCGGAAAGCTACTTATAAAACGTACAATAGAGGATACATACCGTGAGCAACGTTGTTAATGCAGTCGAGGTACCGTTCTCCGGTCTCGTCATACATGAACTGTGCGATACCCCGTACTATTTTCAGCGGTGTCGAGCGGAAAAACAACTGGCAGGCAGCCCTGAAAAAGTTTTACAGAGTCACATCCCCGCCTATTGCCTGTCCTTGTACGAAATGGAACTTCGTTCTAGGGTTTCGCCGACTTCACACTAACCACGTTGATTTAAAACATTTAACATCGTTGTTAAGTTAAAGGCGTGTCGGACAATTTAATTCAAAAATGATAAGAAAATTATAACTGAAAAATACACTTCTTACATATATTTTATTACTCATGGTTTTACAATAATCGTATAAATTAAATTCAATGAAAGTTGAAAGTGAGAAAATTCATACCCAATATGCTTTTCACGCAGCTTGATGGTTTCAGATTTGGGCATAGACTGCAGGTAAGCCATTCTATGTTTTTATAAAAGACCTAAAACATCAACAGCTTTTTAGTATAATTATAAACGTTAAGTTTGTATATTATCTGTTCTGACCTGCTTAGCATGGTACATTACCAGAATCTAGATTACCTATAAATTAATTTACGGTATTGATGCAATAAATAATGAATAATAATATTAAAATTGACTTATCGATTGTATTATTAAAATTGTTAAATAGGTACGGCTCGAAACGAATTAACAAATCAACAAGTACTTATGCATTTCAATAAATCTGATGCATAATTTAAATAACAAAAGAGATCCGCCATAAATTTTGGTGGATAATAAGTTTTGGCGGCAACAGCATTCAGCAGCAGCATTCATTGAAACAAGGCAAATATTAAACAATATTGATAAACAGTAGTATTGTAATTAAATTGATGTGCAATATATAGGTACCTACTATATTGAAATGTATGGTATCCGAATATGATATTCGGGTTATTGTTATTTAAATTGTTTGTTAAATGTATGAAAAGGAAAACTTTGTTATTTAAAAATCGTGTATAGAAATATAGATGAAAATAAAAAAAGAAACTTACCGTTATTATAAAAGCAAAACGTGTTCTTTTTTTAAGTGGCGGATGTGTAATTACGAGTACATCCGGTGATATAACAGTTAAAAGTTACTAAGTATGCGTCACGTGCGGCGCCCGAGTGAGGAATGCTGCAACACATAAAGGCATTAGGAGACTATATAGGCGGCGGCGCGCACGCCCTCCGCGGAACCAATGAGAACAAATGCGTGTTATCAATGCAATAACGTGATAAGCGCGCTTCATGACTAAAGTCACACCGGACACGCGGCTGCTGGCGCGTCGCCATGGTGCGACCGCATGGTCGTTAAGGCGAAGTTTTATCTTCTGTTTTGTCTAGTACTACCAAGTAGTATCATTTATAATACGATTTAACTCAGTTTACTGCAGTGTACTCTATTTGAACGAATAGAAACATGAAGAGGCATTATTGGCATGAATATTCAACAATTTTAGTAAATTTTTCGTTATAAAAGCTCCGTGAATTATGCCATTTTTAAAGTACTTGGTTTGCAGCTATTTATTTATGTAGTAAGAATACAAATTCCTCATAAAACCCCGAAGTAGTCCATCCAACAGGTCGTTTATTGGTACATTTTTCTAGTTATAACAGGATTTTCCTGAAAAAATTACATGCATAATATGCATGCCCAAATTGTAATTTTAAATTTTAAAATAACCCTTGCATATTCTGCATCTGTAATAACGCTATATTTTTTAACGAGTAAAGAAATCCGGACATGTAATGTTTTTTAAAAGTATTTACTCCTTGCGCGTTTCTTATGTAACACAGAACCGTAATAAATATATATTGAAGTTTTCACATATTTTGATTTGTTCCATTTTGATTCTCATTAATTTTTTGTCGCATCTCGCTAAAACAAAATTGAATGTTTTTTTTAAGATTACGAGAGATACATAATGGCTTATCAACCGACCTTATGCTAATTTACGGGATCGTTGACATGAAGCGTTATCAAATTTAATAAAAAACAGGTTACAACTTTGGGGATAATATTAACTAAAATAGAAAAAATGATCACATTTTACAGAAATTATTTCCTGCGAATGTTTGCGCGGACGTCAAAACGGATTTTCAGTTTTTGAATATGAAAATTCGAGATGAATGAACATTGACGAAAGAAAACTTTGCTAAGTTTTTTATCAAAACGTCCCCTCGAGGTTTTTGCGGGACTTCAAAAATATGGATTTCGTAATATTTCATACTTAAAGAGCTTTTTAAATAATACGTACCTACATACTACACTTAAATTATCGCTTTTTATAGTTTAAAGTATTAATTTTTATTTTGAAACGGTCGTAAAACTTTATAGTCAACACGCGGAGTTGTCGCAGTCAACATCTATTCTAATTACTCTAACTATCTGTCTAATAAACGTTCGGTTACATTCAATAAGTTAAGTTTTTAAAGATATTACCGTAATTTGATTGTCCAATAGTTCATCAACTTGGTACCTACATGCTAATATCGACCCAACATTTACTTAATCATGAAATGGAATAAAATGTAGACAAATATTTATATTACCGAGTTGTTTAATAGACACTTAAAAAACACGCCATGTATCACATAGTTTATTTAATAGTAAATAATGCAAACTTATGTGCTGCCTACAATAAGCTTCACGCTTAATCGCAGCCTATATTGCTATCATTCCCAATTGACGTCATTTACGCGATAATTAACATTGTCTTAATAGTTTATCAAATACGAGGATAATTATAAACACGCACGAAGGATATTTCACGTCGAATAGTTTCTTTCACTACTTAGATACTCACATAAGAAGTAATATTAACATAGCTAATGTTTTAAAAGTTATAACATTTAAAAAGGAAACCTAAACGAGTAGGTAACTATTTACGTTCATAAAGTGTTATAAGGCAATTTATATATCAAAGATTCTATTACAGAAGTAGGTACCTACCTAAACATAGATGTTTAGTATTTGTACTGAAGGAAAAGATATATACCTACATCATATATACCTCGAAATCTTACAAAAAGTTACCTAGTAATAAAAGCAGAATTTCAGAATATTTGCTACGTAGAATTGGTATTTCTGTATCTATAAATGTTATGGAATTTAAGTGATTACGCTATGCACTTATCATCTAACTGTTATTGTTCTAGTGACCTAATTATTATAATTATTTGTATAAATCCTTTTTGCTTACAGACGATGCCACGCAGTGGTTTGGCTTGTGCATACATGTAATTACAATTAGACAGGTTTTAATTAAGTCTCTTTTGATGTCTTCGAATATAAATACTTACAAAAGAATAAGAGTATTAGTTACTCTTTTTTCTGTAGCTACATCGTTTGTGACGTATTGTTGTAAAACATACGAGCCACGGCGATGATATAACCTTGTTGAATTATTTAACAGAAAACCCTGCCACTATTGTTTTCTCTTGTAAGTTTACTACAGATCAGAATACTGCAGCGTATACTAATTAAGTTATCTAAAAAGTTTAAAATAGCTGTAAGAATTTATTGAAAATATTTGGCGATACCTAGAAAATGTAATTTAATTAACATTATTTTGTCTTTGCTCTATTTATATCGCTTTGGTTGATATCTCAGAGATGTGATAACAAGCGCATCGTAAACAATTCTGCATTTGCAACGTACTAATTAAAGGTCATGCGCAATAGCACAATATATAATAATATCATTAAGAAACTGTCTTTGTTTGTTTTTAATTCTTTTGACTTGGACTACATTGTTCGTGAAAAAATGTCTAAGTTCCACGGGAAAACACGTTTTTATCAAATAAGCGCCATAGATGGCGTAACTGTGTAACATGTGAACAAAATAAATTCTTTTGACCGCTCTGATGGAGCCGCGAGTAATAGGTAGCGTATATACATATATAGCGTATATACGATCTGTTTTCATTTTACCAGCTATACTTGGATTTTCTCTCCGAGATAGAATCAGGAATGACGAAATTCGCAGAACCAAAATTACTGACATACGCATTCTAATTAGTAAACTGAAGTGGCAATTAGCATGTTTGCCTTTACAATTTTAACATTTCTCTTTTATCTAGAATCTATCGTAAGTAGTAGTTTTATATCGTAGGTAGATGTAAATTAAACCATAAAAAATCTTTTATGTTGACGGTACACGACAAAAATAGTTTGTCTTGTTTGTGTAACACACAACAACCTAACGATAGCTAATATATTTGTTTGGCAAACTCCTTTGCGGAATTTTCCTTGCAAGTTATGTGTTGAACGTATTTATTCATTTATAGGGTTGTTGGCTAAGAGTAGGGTAACCATCATTTATGAAGAGTCCAGTGTCAGGAAAGAGAGCCTTGTCTTATGAAGAATATTTATGAATATTCCCGTAACTATGCTTTTAAGAGCGTGTTGAACAGTTCTAGATCTTATTGATTGAATAAAACTTGAGTGCGGTGAAAATATTTTTAAATGTCCAAAGGATTTGATTGCAAGCGATATTTACCGGTGTCCGTTATCGACATGTAATACCTACGAGTACTCCCTCAATGACGCGAGCAGACGCAGGATTATGAAGTTATTTCGTTTCATTTACAATACGAAATAAATACTAACAGTGAATTGCTGCATTGCAGACTATAATCTACTTATTACGACGAACAGAGCAATCTCGGCCAGGGAGGATTACGAGTATTATTATGTACCTACTTAATTTTGAAACATTGCTGTCGCAATGGACATTCCAATTTATTACAAAGTAGATATGATTATAATATCTAGATATGCAAGTAGATAAAACATCAATCGAAATGTTATTTAATCTTTTGGATAAGACGATATGATGATAGATAAATGTAAAAAGATTTTTAAGCTACATTACCATTTGAGTCACCAATACAAATTCAAATTGTTTTCTTTTTAGTCTGGGTATCTATGTACATCTACATTTTTTTCGGTGAGCAGCAGCTATGCCTCTAATGGTTCCTACCTTTGACAGTCCAAATACGGACGTAACATTGTTTAGGCCACAGTCAGATTTTACAGTAAATTTTTAACCCGATATCTATCTTATCCGTAACCTCAAAACATATTCGTTAAATGACCTATTTATCTACCACCTACTATCAAACAGTTTTATTATACAACTCGACGTTTCATCGTACTTAAGGTGGGTACCTCAAATTGCAGGACGTTACAAACTAGATGCCGTGTAATGAGAACATCCGTAAGAAACCAACGATTTCCTTGTTCCTCAATCCATATATAACAAAGGCTGTTTACTACTAATCCACGTCACTCAGCCATGGTAAGAAAACACGTATCAAAAATTAGGTAATATTAATTATCCAAACTGTTCAAAACTACCCTAAATCATCCTTTTTGAAACTAAATATTTCTAGGAACAAGCAAATTAATTAATGTACTTTGAACATCATAATTGATGGAACTGCATATGTGAGTAACGTTAAGTAAGCGTTGCATGGCTGTACTAAGTTCAATAAGCACGCCCGTTGAAGCGTTAATATCTTACCGATGTTAGAAATTCCAACCGTAAAACAGAAGTCCTTACACGATGGCTCAGTTTGCAAGATACATGCTAGTAGGTAATTGTCAAAGCGTTGCAGCTTAACTCTAAGGCATTTGTAATCGAGTGCAATAGATGTAGTGTCCATGTATCAGTTCCAAGTAATGGTTGACATCAAATAAGTCTGTGCTTGTTCGTTTTGGCAAATTAAAGTTCCTTAAATTGAACTTTGTTCGAAGTAATTTTAGAAACTGGACCACGAATTTTGATAACATTCTCATCAATTATAGACAGTCTACCTAGGTACGATATAGGCTATAATTATTGAATATTTTG
Organism: Aspitha aspitha aspitha; assembly: GCA_018246895.1. Taxonomy (NCBI): domain Eukaryota; kingdom Metazoa; phylum Arthropoda; class Insecta; order Lepidoptera; family Hesperiidae; genus Aspitha; species Aspitha aspitha. The sequence continues at coordinate 1,291 of DWGJ01002349.1, read as the reverse complement.
CAAAAATAATCTGGCGGAGATATTTTTGAATCAAGATAGAAAAATCGGACGCTTTTGTGAGCACAATGCTGTGCTGTGACTAAATAGCTGAAGTTAGACAAAGGTACCTCCTAATACATGATGAAATATTTTAAAATTTTGATAATTAAGAAATAGTGTTGATAGCTGAACTCCATCTACATAGTATACGCGCCTTTACGTAGCACTTCTATGCGTTGTAAATATCTATTACGCGTCATAATCGAATAGCTCCATTGCATAATAGGCTTTATACAGTACAAGAGGATTATACAAATATCTGTCGCGAGGTCACAAGTTATCCATATTCTGATATTGAACGATTGTTTTGTTGAGCTAGTATGTTTTAATTAAGTACAAACATACTTAAATTGGTTCTGGCGGTATCATCGAGACCATGCGGTGCCCACGCCGCCGTATCGTGAAATATACGCATTCGTATTGTTTAGAGTACGATTTTGTTAAACATAAGAACGATCGTACAGTCTACTTTTCTATGATAACATCTGTCTTATTCAATATAGTTATGATTGTGATATAGTAATTACAAATGAGTTGGATGCTTACAAATTTCACGATTTACAATAGCTAGGTACCTAGGTATCTACTTACATTTGCGTGCAATTTAAGCAATATTGATTTGATACTCACCAAAACCCTTAAAAATATGAAATAAGGATTGATAATTTGTACGGCGATTATTGACATTTTAAAGTAAAGTCGCGGAAAACAATTAGTGGTTTAGAAGAATCCTTGTCATCAAAAGTTAACATAAGAATATACGGGGCAACTGTTAGTACTTAAATAGACCATGTTATCTGATAACTTGGGTTACATTTAAGAGCTCTTTCGTTATCATAATCATTACACACCTCTGATGCATTGGAGTGGAGTGTAATGAGTGTGCTTTACACGTGCGACAGCCGTTCTTTGATAGTAGATAATTTAATCTTTAAGATTTTACTTTATACGTGTACACTGATTTATACGACAGAGTAATGTAATTAAGCGCAATCATGTTCATTAGGTGATATGTTTATAACGATGACATGCAATTACTGTATCATTGATTGCTGCTAGCTTTAATAAATTGTTGATAAATTATGTTAATATTAGGTAACGTTTTGAGAAAACCTAAACGGTGAAACGTGGTTAGGCTTTATCTTTGATGGTGGTTTTTGTCGACAGGGGGGACATCTACGAAAGATGGTACCTGCGAACTCTTTGGGCGGGAATCCGGGTATGAGGGATTTGTATTCACTAGTCTCCCGGT
>DWGJ01002348.1:0-16065 GCA_018246895.1 Aspitha aspitha aspitha | reverse complement strand
ATACATCATTATGATACATGAATCATTTTCCCTAAATTTTCATTTCTTTCGCAATAGGAAAGAGAGGCAGCACGTGAAACGGCTAGGTCAGAAACGACATTTATTAACTGTTAGGCGGTACGAAGTTCGCCGGGTCAGCTAGTACATAGTATATAACATAAGATAAAATATATTTTTCAATATCGATTTCTGGTTAATGGTTAGGCTCTCACTCGATGGTAATTGAGCCGAACTCGCCTAGAGAGTGTCTGTTCACTCCAGTTCTGCAAGCTTTAGAGTCGGTATAAAAAAAATAGACAATTCAAGACATCTCTTCAACATGTTGCTTAATTACGTCTACAATATTTCTATATAAAATTACAACGCATCACAAAAGCCGTGACGTAAAATATACGCGTTATTTATGAACACATTTCGAGCATTGATAATTGCTAAAAGATATATACGCACCAACAAGCCGACATCAATGAACGTTACGAGTATATTTACCGTTATTTTTACGATAAACCGTCTGGTTGAAGTGATAGCGGGAAATTGTTAGCCCTCGTCAAACGTGAGCGCGACGCGTATAAATTTGACAGCATCCCCATCCCTTAACAAATACATTATGTACCAACATATTACATTGTGGGACATCTAAGAACGTTTACATATGCACTACTACTTTATCAACGATGTTTCATGAATGAGCAATTGCGTGTGACGTAACTATCTTAAGAGAAGGGAATCATGTAGATATATCAGACATTATTTTTAACTGGCAATGGATTAATGAGGTTTGTTGTGGATGTGGTTTGTCATATTGTGGTGATGTGGTGGTGGTCATAGTGTGGTAGTTTGCACCTGTTGGAGTAAATAAGGTGACACAGAGTTTATGTCTACTGTCTTTTTTTTTATACATGTAATTAACTTTGTTTGTTTGTGTTAACTTTGTTGGTGCAATTGTAATAAATAAATGTAAGGGTCGTAAATAAATATATTTTTACAAAGTTAGATGTGCATGCCAAAATTGGAATCTTAGACTCGGAGTAAGAAGCTGAAATCATTGCTCATTGTTTATCAAACGTACCAAATAACAGAATGCCGTTTACCAACAGGCTATAGCAATGTATGAAACAATATTTTTCTCGATACCTACATACATTTTATTTGTTTTTGTAGCGGACCGAGATTTATTCAGTGCGGATTATTTCTCTTCGCTTATGTATAGTGCTGATGGAGTGAATTTCATTTCAGAGCACGTTTTGTGAAACGATATTTATTTGAGTGATCGCTTTTTATTGAAATTTCAACGAACTATTCGCGGAGATCCATTTCTGCAATATTGAACGCCCATCAAATTGGACGTCCAGAATATGTTTTAGAATATCTGAATTTAAATTTATATGCTTTATTGACAGAAGGTTTTATATAGACTCTTAAAAAGCAATGGTTTTGTTATATATAATGATTCAATTATTCGAACGGCTCAAATGAACTCCAAAAGCCTTTTTTTAATGTTACGTAAAAAACATACAGACCGGTGTCAATATGGGAAATAGTCCCAACAAACAATTTACCAGGTAAAATAACACACTAAAGATCAATGATTACAGTACAGTATAGGTTATTATTAAAAAACTCAGTAATTTCTTGAATACTTACAAATATCTTAAGAGAATCAGTGAAGTATAATCCACGACGAAAAATTTTTTAGTAAACCTCCAGAATCTCGGAACAATTTTACATAAAAAACAACACCTCACCAATGATTAATTTGAGCACAAAATATATTCCCCCGGCGAGTATAAACCTTTGTTCCAAGGTAAATAACGTCAACTTTCAAAGAGGGTGAATATGTTCCGGAAAAGATTACTGTCATATTTTAAAACACCCTCCAGTATTCCGTAATAGAATCGATATTAAAACGAAAAACCTTAAAAAGCGTTATTAATAAAACGGGAATTCTCCAGACTACCATTGGGCTTCTTTTCGTAATAATCGAGTGTGCAGTAGTAAAGCGAGATGCATTATTTCTTGCCAACAAACATAATGTCATATAGTTTGTCTTCCATGCGGAATAATATCAAATATCTTCATATTTATCGCATTTTTTACTCGGTTTAATATGAACAAGCGTTCAAAACAAAAAAAGATGAGAAGGGCTTACAAGTAATTAGTTTTGCGTCAGTCGCTCTGTTTAATTATTGCTCACATTTATTTACACATTAGGTTAATGGCAAAAACAAGTCCCTCATTCGGGATAAATTGCTTGTGTATCCCGAAAACGGGAGGACCGCGGTCATTTGTAACATATTATGTGGATGCTTTTGTTACAAGAGATAAAAGAATTAGTATTGTCCTTCTTTCTGAGTACGGAAAGTCAACGGTTGTTTGCAAAAGCGACTGAGAAACGAACACGATATTAATACAACCACAAGCTATAGACCGCGGCCTCGCTTACTTACTATACAACTATAGTACATATCTACATAGTTAGTAAGTAAAGGTGGTAATGTATCTACAGTATATATAACTACAGTGTTAAGAGCCTAGTTCATAATACTTGAGTATTTCAAATACGAGTAAGTTATTACTTTGTGGTAACAATTATTGCAAAATACATTTTGAACATAGATACAACAATTCGATGCACAATTCACCTGGCAAGATGTCAATGCAATCACGATTACAAAAAATAAATATTTTAATCTTGAAAATTAATTACAAAGAGAAGTCTTTTGGCCCAGTTATATTGTTGTATACTATGGAGAACATATCTTCAAGAATATCATTAGGTTTAGGAAATGTCGCAATCGCAACTTTGATGTAGAAGTGGTTCTCACTAAAAGTGGCACTTACGTACCCAGACACTTGGATAAGGCGATTCTCGAGACATCGGCCATGACAAGTACTTAGTTGTGAGGCTCTTTTTTATAGCAACGTTGCCAAATGAACGTCACCGGATGTAAATCCACAATACATCGTATATAAGGCTGCGTAGTAGACAGTTTTTTTTTTCGAGATATTCGCATAAAACCCAAAAGATTAATAAAGCGATTACGAATCAGTAGTCGGTCATGCAATAAACAAAGTTGCGTGATAATTGAGTTACTTTGAAAACATACAGGTAGAAAACACGTTGGGGTTTCCGGAGTTTGTTATCTGGAATTTGTGGTGAGATCTTTGATCAGGAAACGGTCGGCGTGTCATTGATATACTTGCAAACGGACCTTAATTTTTTGTTTTGGTATAATTTATTAGCTTTATTTCATTCATCTGGCGCGCTGTATTATTATTTTAGATTTAAATCACAGGAGGTTACAGCGACAGTTAATAGCGTTAAAGCGAAATCTCGTATTTTTTCGTCGGCTTGTTTACCAAATTATACAAAATTGTTAATACATATATCGATGACGGTTGGATGGATGACGAGATTGAAATAGTTATAACATATTTATACCTGCGGAGAGCACGATAAACTCTTCTAGCCGTTGTCCTGGAGCCTACTCCACCACACTTCTGCAATGTTTATAAGTGGCAAAAAGCTTAACTCTGTTTGTATTTAGTTTTTAGGCCATTATAACCGCTAAGCAGCAAGTTTTCAACAGTCCATACGAAGAGTTTCAGACTTTCCAAGCTACATGCGCTGCTGAAAAGGCAGAAATTGTCCAAACATGAAATCACACGTTATGTTAACATTTGTTCCGTAAATACCCTCGCATACCAAATTGTAATAAAATCCCCTTTCGTTTTACAACATGACACAGGTTCAAATCCCGGGCGGTGAAAGTGATAATTAATCGTTCCGAGTGCTTGTGATGAAACTCGTGTCCAGTTTTACGTTCGTTACATGTTATTCACAAACATTGTTATATAATCAATTTTATGTTTGTAATAATATTTCGGGCGTCGTTTTTTGTAACGCTTTACACGATGGTTGCTATGTGTGCTATTGCGCAGGTCTAGTTCCACAAAACCTAGTAACTAAAGAAGGCTTCAAAATTGTTGTATTAAAGCTTTTTTCAGGTCGCTCGTGAAACATCTTTTCCGACGACAAAGTTAAGCGATAAATACTGAATATTAAACACCGGAAAACAACAGAATGTATTCTTTGCAAATCTATAATCCTTTTACTTGAGAAAGTGTTCAGGCTATTCCGTTGTTAAAGTTACGATGTGAATATCAAATATAATATAAAAATGTCATAATAATAAAATATATAAACAAACATACATATCGGATAACTACATCATTTTTTTCTGGTTTGTTTTAATCAACTGCGTTATTACGAGATTACAAAAAATCCGATCGACTGGTTTCATGATTATATTTATCTAAAAACATTAATCTACTACGATAAATGGGTAAAGCTGCTTCAAAACATAAGATTGTAAATGTAAAACAGTGAACTAATTAGCGGAGTTAACTAGGTCGATGGATTGCATGGAGCATGCAGTTCGCTAAGTTATAGCATGCCACTCGTCAGCGTTGCTGAAATTTGGATACGCGCACAAATCAGAATCAATGTATCTTTTCAACGCTCTTAACTCCGAAAATGTTTCAAAATCCATACACCGCGTATATCTATGCAACTTTGCAAATGAATTATTGAATATAACGCTTATACACCGAAGAATTTTAACATTAGCCAACGATTAGAAAAACTCAATAAAATATACAATATAAAAAGGTAAATACACTGCAAGCAAATCCCCATATACAATTAAAGTATACCCGTATTTCCTTGCGCTATTCACAACCCTTATTAAATTTTCAAAGCGCACTCTTACGAATATTCCCAAAATAACAAAATTCAACGACGACCCGTCGAAGTAAGGTTAAATAATCGCAGCTAATCTGTCTTACAGAATGGGTATTTAATCCTCAATCGAAAGGGTTGGAGGGGTGAGTCGAGTTAAATCAGGTAAATTCATTATATAAGGTGATTGTAACAATAGGGCGCCCCGAAATCATAGCGTCTAATCGATATAAAGCTTTACGACATTGCCTACAACGGTTTTGAATATGGAATTTAATCAACCGGCTAAGATATTGTCGGGGGACTGACTGTAAGTCACTCGCAATTGCCGTTTAAGCTCCGTTGCGTATGTGATTTCATTTGATTGGGCTTCCCATTACAGTCACGGTTCATGAATATTTCTATTCATGTTTCATATCATTGGAGAATAAGGATATTAATTCGAATTTGTTGCGTTTTAAATAGAAATCTTGGTTTGCGTTTTAAAAAAAATGTTCATTACATCTAAACAGAGATTTACAATTGCATCTAAACTAACATTTATACTCAACGAAGAACTTTTGTCCTGGGAATCGAAGCCACAAACCCCTACTCGGTAGCCTAGTAACCACTGTAACAAAGCACAAGTCAGTTAATATTTCCTTTCCAAATGATTTAGTTAGTCAATTAAAACAATTGGTGTAACAAAATACATTTCATTAAACGTTTAATGTAACTCTTAACTGCATTACTATGTTTGACATTCAGTATAAACCCAGTGGAACCCTATTGCGACGTTTTAATTTCCGAGAAATCGTAGTCCCAAATCCATATAAATTTTATGACATTTCCGTGAGACTATAACTCTATGGAATTTAATCAACCGTTCAAGTCATTCTTAGGGGACTAGTTGCAGATCATTCCAATTCGCAATTTAACCCCAGTAAGTTTAATTAAGGAGATGTTAGTTTTGGAGCGGCTTTATTTTATTTTTCGACTATTTGCAAAATCTCTATTCAATGTACTATATTTATCTAGCTAAAACAATCAAATTCAAAAGCCTTTAATTCCTAACTAATTTGATGAACCGTACCATACCGCTGAATTCCATAAAATTGTAGTAAACGCCTTCCGAAATATCATATAAAATTTATCTACCAGGACACAAATCTACATAAGATACCAGTGATATCACTGCTCCCTCTCGTCAGTGCTTTAAAATAATATCAATGAACGTTTTGTCTTTAATGCCTCCAACGAGGATTACCGATTTTAAACCTGCACACTTCAGAAATATTATAAGTTGGTACATATTTTCTGAGATATGTGAAGTCTGCCAACCCACACTTGCTAGCATACTCTATGTCCTAAAAGCTTCTAGCTATGACAAGAGATCTGTCTCCTACTGTAGAACAATAAAACGGTTGATTAAATAAAATACAGGAATGGCAGTGGTAATCTGCGGTCTCTAACAACTATATATGTATAAGTTACATATACTAGAACTATAAGTTATGCTAGTACCTACTGTAAAACTACATTAAACTAGTGTCAGTTGCAAAGTCAAAATGCAATGTCAACAGGAACTCAATTTACATGGTGCTGTGTATAGAATTCTGTTTTAGAAAAATCGCTACAATTTAGTGCAGTTGGCAACGGGCCGGTCGCAAATCGCCTGTAAAGTATTCGATTGTTCCGGCTCCAGTCCAGTTTACAGCTACTTTATGCTGTGCTGTAAAATGCCTATTTAACTGGCTAGCGGCAGTGGACATTCTTGTTGAACGAATTGTTCCTTGAGTTGTGAAACAAGACATGGTAGCGCAGTTAGGGAAATTTGGATCAAAATATTAAAATATCTTTATCTTTTAAAATCAGCGTGCTATAAAACATCAGTATATACATTAATCATAATAGTAGAAGTCCTGTTCGCATTGCTTGTTTTCTGGTGATATCTAGTTACAATGTTTTGTTGTCATTTTGACATGTGGAATGTTTCAAAATCTATTATTATGAAGCTGAAGATCAAAAACGGGAAAATATGGATTTCGACGCGGGCGAAGCTGCAGGCACAGCTTGTGTATTATAAGTTTGTATATACCTAACTAAGAAGTGAACTTTTAATAAAAGGTTACTTATATATGTACACACCCCTGTGCAGAAGTTTGCAAGGAATTCACTTGCTTCTTTTTCCTGCAGGATATTTAGGGGTTACCAAGACAATGCCAAGTCCATAATTAACTGTATACGCACATTAGCAGTTTGGCAACGATCTGGTATCGGTATACTAGTAATAGACCATACTTTGTCCAACCTAAATTTCGTAAAATTCATAAGTAAAGGATTAAACTGTATGTGAATAGTTTCCATGATTGTGCAAACTTGAATAAAAATCGTTTGATGCATACGTCATTAATAATTTTAATAATTAATATAGTAATAACAAGTAGGTATCTACATGTTTTAGTGATTATTATTATATAAATAGATATTTATCGACTTATTAATATTTGACTGAATAGTATAATACATCGTATTTAATAACAAATATGTATGTGGTTACAGTAAAAACATAAAAACAACTTGCGCAGACTTAGAATCCGCTAAAGGTCAATATTATCCCATCGTGAATAAGTTTCTGGTCGACAGAGCCTTGGGGAAATGTACCTTTTCCGCGGCTCACAGCAGGCGGTCGTCACGGTACATTTGTACGTGAAACACTCGTTTCAATCTCGAGAAATAATTCAGACGTTCCACCCACTGCGGATCCCAACTTGGAATTGTAACGAAGTGCAAATTCAATGGCCCCGTCGCCGACAACACGCGATCCCCAACAAAAGGATGCCTGTGACAGTTTGGAAGATGAAATAATTACGAGGGATAATTCAAAGTTCCTTCCAACTAAACGTTGGAAGCATTACGAACGCGTTTTGTTTATTAATCATACCAATGTCAAAGATAAGCAGTGATAGCCTAGTTTACATTACAATCTCCAATCTCAAATCTGGCATGCATATTTGAGCTATATCAGTAAAAGAAAACATCCTGAAGAAATCAATGCACCTTAGAGATATTTGAAGGTAGACTAGGCGACAGAAGGTCGTGTATTAAAATTCAGTTCAATGATTGATTCAATTATGTTTGCTTTCGTAAGCTACCATACAACTTATTATTTTGAACGGGATGAGAATGATACCATACACTAATTATACTTATAGGTACTTATTACTTTCCCAGTTATTTATACTTATACTAATTATACTTTCACGTGGTTATTCAATTACATTACAATTTTGTTAGCCACATTGTATTATGACATGTCTTTTAAATTTATATATAATAGAGTTATATGTAGTACCTATAGTACACCTACGTTATAGTGGGTAAAATATTGAAAATTTAATTAAGCTATATCGATATATTATTACGAAATGCACCCGTCCGATTGGAGCTAACGTTATTGAGTTCATTAAAATCTTAATACGATTTATTCGATGACCGAAACAAACACACCTTTATTTCATTAAACACGAAATACCAGCGAACACCATTAAAATATCCTCAAACGGATAATGACGCAAATGAAACTTCATAATGATATTTCGCTGTTCGGAATCATTGCAATTTACTAGTTGTTTGAATATTCATGAAGGAAACCGAATTTGGCACCCCCGCGTTATTGTTTTGCGCTGTTTTGTTTCTGTTCAAACATTGATTAACTCTTTTTGATTGGAATTGCTGGAATTTACGTCCGTAAATAATACATTGTTTTCATTGAAAATTATGTCAGCGAGGTGAGAATGTTGATTGGTATAATAAATGACGTTTGGAGTAATGTAATATCAGTGATTGCCGATTTAAATTTGGTAGACAATTTAATAATAATTAATTTTCATTACCCCAATCGTTAGCGTAACGAAATAAGAGATTACAGGATTTGAAACACAAGATAATTCTAGAATATAATATTAGAAATTTTCCTGTTAAAGTGTTTAAGCAACTGTTTTATAGTGAAATTAGTGCTTGTAGCTGTCGAAAAGGAATTGGGTTTCATTGCAAATTATTAATAAATTATGTGCTAAACAATATAATTAATAGCAAAATTGCGTAAATAGCGCTCCCGATACGACACTTGTTGATGAACCTAACGCTTAGAACTGTAAATCATATATATTTGTTACCAAAAACTGCTTACCAATTATACCTATGTTGACAAAACTGGAGTATGTTTCTCTGTCACCTTTTAAATACATATAATACCTACTACAGTAAACTTCTCTGATACTAAGAGTCAATGACCCGAAAATATTGTACTGTTTTTTATTTGCATCTGTTATAAAACGGTAACAGGTTTTACTATCAAATAGATAAAAATAAAGAAACACGGAATGAGATTCAAATTATAAGAAAACTAACTTCCGTCGTCTAATAAATTACACGGCCTCATTTAATTAATTTCCTCCCCACATCGATGTCTGTAATATAATATCCACTTGTAAGTTCCAAGGACTTATATTAAATTCCTCCAAAAAGCAAAGTTTTTAAGGATAAGAGTAAATTTCATTAGAGGAATTTTAATTTACGCCTTTATTACGGTGTAAGTGTGATGAAATTCTTCAACAATATCTGTAATTTATGAACGCGTGGGATGTCTATAAAAGATACTTTGGAAAATTAAACACAATGTGCAATTTTAGATTTTTTAACTTTGAATACATGTCACTGGTTGCTACGAATCTTATGCAAAGTATGTGTTTCAATACAGGTAAATCAGCGCTGTCTAATTTGGATTCAGATGATCATTAGTAATGGTATCCCGAGATATTGTCAGATAACTTTTGTTGATAAAATGGCAGATGTTTATATGTTAATGCTACTGAATATTCACCCAGATTATTTATTATCAAATTTTCTTTTAACTTTATAGAATATTTCTCTTTTTTATCGTATTATCATATCTCAGTACTATCTAAATATATAAATGTATTTCTTTTTACGTAATCAAAATATATCACGTCCCACATGTATACTCAAGAATGCAAAACCAAATACAGTTAAGTAATATATGCATATGTATGTCGTAAACATTTATTTTAAAAAGCGATTTGGTGTTGGATTAAAAAATATTACAGCTTTAAAACACAGTAACTTCACCCTAACTCCACCCCCGGGATGAATACGTTTTAAGCCGCGGTAACGGTGCTAGGACAGATTTATATCCTCTATTCCACATATGTACATCCTACCACAATACAAACGATACACGTAATACTTTATGAATGAAACTATTTTACTTAAAATACAAGCGTCTTTACTTAACGTATCTGAATACTATGTATATTATTCCGTTTCCCATAGAAATAGGCAGCACCTACAATTCTCACCTTGGCATACATTTTTGCAAACTTTTTTCCCCTGTTCCACAATCATCAGTCGTCAAACACTACTTACTACTTATTATAATGACGAACTATTTATATCTGTATCTGCATGCGGTACTATCTAGATAATTACGTATTCAGAAAATTATTTTAGTTCATCAAATGTCTAATCACCGTGGTACGATTTATAGCTATGTAGTTTAAAATAAGACTTGTGTTAAATGTTTAAAAAACATATTATTGTTAATGTACCTATTAAGCTGTTATTCAACTTTAAGGAATCATTTTTGTCGCTTAATTACGATTAGGTATATGATGAACAAAAGCTTTCAGTCTAAAAGTAAGTAAAAACCGTATAAAAGTTACAACAAGGAAGCAAACGAAAAAGATTCCCAAGGTAATATTCTTAGAGAATACCAAATTTTCTCCGCGGTTCCTTTGAAAACATTTAATTTTGTATAGAAAAAAAAAATAAGAAGATAAAGTTATTTCTTTTGTTACACGCGCATTGAATAGCAATGAGTGAAATCTTTGACGACAATGAGCCTGGATTTAAATAACGTTGTTAAGTTGTTGAATTGTACAGATATTTAAGTAGGTAAAGTTGAGGCACACTCAAACGGTCTTCATGTACCTATATGTTATCTACGATCATTATTTTCTACATTATCGTTTAACGAAATAGTTGTATTTGTTTTGAATAAAATTATAATTTCTACTAACATGCATGATAAAAATTGTTTATTAACTGACATTATTCAGCTTTTGTTATCAAGAATTGACTACTCTGTGCCTAAACTATGCTTAATTACAATAGTGAATAGCGTGAATTAATAAAGTGAGCACGTAGTAAAACGCAGGACTATTTCTAAATACAAAATAACAGAACATGAATGTAACAGTGTCTTCAGTGACACACCAATTGAAATTAATCTTCGTGTTGATAATAGATGTACCGTAACATTGCGAGCGCACTGGCCTATGACTTAATAAAATGGTAACAAGCGAAATTCCGCTATTTCTTTTAGCTACATTTTCCTTGATTCCACACCGGCGCTATCGCCGGGCTGGCTGTTAACCCGCTTCCTAGCCGGTATACACTCAAAATAGCGCTTTCTAGCGCGCTCGTCTACTGTCCATTGTGTCGTCCGTTCCTATGTATATTTTAGAGCGTTTTCACGCGTACGAGGCTACTGTAACAAATGGTTTATTTTCGCTTTTTTATGTGCGTCCGATGCTGGCTGTGGCTCTAAAGAAATATGTTTTATTCGCCTTAATATATTGCCTAACAAAACATAATTCGTGCCATTATCGTGAACCCTAGATATATAAGACAATAAATAAAATATTAGATATTTTATAGGTATCAAAGTTTAACATCATAGTTGCACTTATATATCGCACATATATACATGCACGCACTCAATTTGATTATAGTCCTCATTTTCATATAATTTTTACAGGCAAATTCAACAAGTTAATTGGTAAACTTAGTGCAAATATACTCGTATTTTGTGATACCCTACTATGTACATGTAACTCAATGTATCTTTTCCCTTATCTCGTTCCTTGGCTTTGTTCGTTTATTTCATTCGTAATCGCATGTATCGAGTACCAGACACGAAGACGGAACAGTTTATTGAATACAACAGTAACTAGAAGACTTTTTCTGAGTTACTATTTCCATCGTATTTCCGTAATGCTATCTAATATAATTTACTGCCAATACTCATTTTATTTCATTACGTAATATTACTAAAATGTTAAATATAAATACGCAAGTCCAATCACGGGGTGATTAACATTCTCATTCAATGGTATGAGTGTCATTGACACTAAACTTTTTCGTACAATTTCACTTACAAATTCGTAATGTTTATGAATTTATTAAAGCGACAGAGCCATTGTGAAATGTCAAATTAGATTTTATAAACTGTTTTAACTATGTAGAGAGAGTGAAAACGTATTTATTTTGTCTCTGCAAATTAAAAACAGCAGTACCTACCTAAATACAACATTTCATGTTTGTTTCTGTAAAATCGCCTGTATAGTGAATTATAAAATAAAAACACGCGTCTTTCATTTTATTTAAAGAGTTAACCTCGTTCCTAACACACCTTAATACGTGAAACGTGCAGGACATATGAAGGCACTTCTATTGGCATTGTCGGGCTCCGCTGAAAGCCGGAAAAGCGCTAATCCATCAACGAGAGTTACGACATCCCGCCGCAGCGCGCCGACGGAGGACCCCACATGCAACCGCCTTTCCACTACGACCCCATTATTACTACCTTCGTCCGGTACGGTCGTCGCAAATTCTCATATTGCCGCTGAACCTACTGACTTTTCATTTTGATTAACACTAGCTCAAGATTTGTGGTTAGGACCTCTACTACAATTTTGCGTTGCAGACGAGGCATGCTAAGTACGAGTACATAATGTATGATCAGCCACCATCCGATGCAAGGTGTGGTCTATTCGTTCCAGGGTTCTGCTGACCTTCACATTTCACGACATGTACAGAGAGACAAGCGAAGTAGTAGGACAGTTGCCTTCTTTCGATGAAAACCTAGTGTCCAGAATACAGAATTTCACTTTACTCATAGTACATCTACTACTCATCACAGTTAACTCCGATTACATTTATAACATTAGATCTGTCTCACTAGGTCAAGTAATAAAAACTAACCCATTAATGTAACAATTACATTAAGAGTTGTACCATATTGGACGTAAGGGATTTCAATCGGACATTCAGGGGTTCGGTGACAACCGTAAATGCGATCCATCAGCAAGAGTTACGACGTGACGTCACAGTGACCGAACAGAGGTCAACACACGAAACTGTCACGCCACTCGACCTCATCACTTAATACCATTTTTAGAATTCTGCGCGTTTTACACTTTAACGTAACTTAGGTACTCGTATAATCTATAGATGAACTTTATAATAACAATTCGCTACTTCTGTAGTGTATAAAAAATTTGTGTTCAAATTCAAGAACTTGAAAACGCCTAGTGGAAGGAACCGAGTGGAGCCCGAGCTCGTTGTTTTGTTGAATGTCGCAAAAGAAACGAGCCGCGATTAGGAGGACAAGAAATGGGACAAGCGGCCGCTGTCCCGCGCCGCGGTCGTGACACGCGCATACTCGTACGAGCGACCAAAGTCAAAAGCCTCAGTTCACTGGAGAGCGAATCTCAAAGAATCTTTTTTTTTATAGTCAAACATTACACGTAATATAAAGTTGTCAAAAATCTGCTTTTTCATTTATTAACTATACATAACTATAACTATACATCTATTAACTCTAATTAACAGGGCATAACATAGGACGAGCTTACTCGGAATGCCTAGTCACTTTTGCCACCAGTCAACCCTTGGCGAATTAAGATATAATTTTGTTATCCATTTAGAATAGAAATAATTGATATACGAGTTACAACATATACAATGTATCTACCTAATTTCTAATGATTTGGAAGATACATTTTTATCGTGTATACGTGTCCTTTGATAGTAAACGTGTGCACGTTTAAAGACAAAATAATGAGTATTTAAAGTTCAAAGCTGTTTACAGTATACGTAAATGAGCAATGCTGTTGCCTTTTAAATCTCGACACTTACGACGCTGTACCAACGCATGCCCGTGTCGCCGGCAGGCCATGCAATTAGGTAGCGTTTTGTGCAAATAATTACGCGCGGGAATTCGGCTTACTCCCGAAATTCGTCTTAATTCCCGACAAACAGGTAACTTTACTTTACACTTTGGAACGCCTGTAGATGTAAGCGTCTGGGAAATTGTGACTTTATTTAGACAAGACAAGTTGTTTTACTACGTTGGTGTTTTACGTAAGAATTTATTTACATAGTAGGTACATTGGATGATTAAGCTTCCTCCTTGAAGAAATGCAGTTGAGTTGAGAGGAATATTGTCTGGTATTTTATCACATAGAAAGAAATAAAATAAAATAAAAATTGTAAAACATTTACTATTAGTAATTTAGCTGTTGTAATTTACATTTAATCTACATATTTATACTTAATTTATATAATTAACATAATTTATATTTATATAAATCAGTACTAGCCTCAGCAGTATAGGCTGCCCTTAAACCCTTCCATTCCTCTTTATCTTTAGGGTTTGTCATCCAGTTATGTATTCACAATGTACCGCTTGAAATTGCAGGAACGTGTTATATGTAACTGTTTCCTGTGTGAGAGCTATTAACTTGGTGTGTTCAGAATTTTAAAATAAATGTATAAACTTTTAGCACATTTCAAAGCGAAAAGGACTTTAGGTCTCAAAATTTTTATTGCGGAATGCTAATGAATTCATTTTCAGGATATAAGAGGAAATAATGACAACGGAACGTGATTATTAATGATATCGATTAGGAATAAATGATTTTAATATATAAGATTCGTTTTCATATAGGTAACATACAAATGATGGTATAATAAAAGCCTGCAAATGTATGAAAACTGATATCAGATTGTACACGAGTAGTGGAGCCGACAAGGGCTTACAGTTGGTCACTACTATCTCTGTATATTATTATTACCGAAGACTGACGTTTAATACTATAGATACATTATGCTGGCGTAAGAGAAAATTTAAAAGCTTTTTATTAACTTGGTATGTATCTACCTATGTTTATCCGGGCGGGAATCTTGCGACTCAATTATGACCAGTTATGTTTAACCGATTCAGCTGAAATTTGGTATACACGCTTAGGTCTGGATGACAATGCATGCTTCACTATGTGACATCATTCTAATTCCAATATGGCGGATCATGCTAGATGGCCGACTTCTTAGTTTTCTGCACTACCGCATTATAGGTATCAAATGAAAGGGCTAGATATGGAGAATACGAAAACTAAATAACGTTAATAAAAGCTTACTTTTGAATAGTTTGTTTTTGACATTAATTTATTTATTTACAAAAGGTGTTGCCGATACGCTGTCACAGCTGTACATAATATGGCATTGAATCTGATTTGCCGTAATTGACTCCAGCGGGCGCATTAGCGATGTTGTGCGGCGACTGAACAGCGTCTCGGAGCGTGGAGCCGTTACTTGCGCCATTTGTATTCAGGACGCGAGTTCGTTTCATAATACGCGAGCTTAATAAACCGCGGATCAGAGAGCGAGTGTAAGTTCATTTGTTACCAACAGCACCGCCTTAGCATGTTTTGAAGAAATATTTTAAGAACACTTATATTAATTCTGCTGTAGGTACGTATTGTAACAAAGAATTATTTCATCGCATTATCGATAACCAAATTCACGAGTAAATATTATAAAAAATTTGCTTGAAATACGCTCAAAAATGTAATTATTTATGGTAAATGGTGCTTAATGTTTATTTAGGGTTAGATATTTTGAAGGAAAAATATCTCCATAGATCCTCCATATCGCCACACCTTCATCAAATACGCACAAAGTAGGTGTCGCCACTTGACGCGTGTCCATAGATGTGGGTTCTTGTTGAATTGAGGCATTATGTGAATGTACATTGACTAGTCTACACACGAGGTGCGAGCAAGCGGCGCTCTGCGAATGATCGATGTCGAAGATTACTTTGTGGCTCGTAACGCTCTTCTTTGAGTTAAACAAGTTAGCCGCGGGCGAAAGTGTCACGTTTTGTGTTGATACAGCGATGAATAAAGGGTTTCTGTGCGTGGGGTTGTATGGGACGGTTTGAGGGTTTCGTTACTAGTAATCGCTTTATGAAAGCGGAGGTCCTTTTGATGTTGCTTCAGAAAATACGGCTTGCAAAATTAACTTCTTAGTTTATGTAAGCAAAATTTTACCGGGTTAACCGCTATTTTTATATTTAATCATTGGCAGATGTATGTGGCTGTCTAGTTTGCACAAGAACCATATCACACCCCGGCAAGAAAAGTGTCACAACATGTATTGTGTCCAAAATGACATAATCACAGCATTAAATGAAGCCTTAT
>DWGJ01002347.1:0-16065 GCA_018246895.1 Aspitha aspitha aspitha | reverse complement strand
ACCGATTTTAAAAATTCTTTCACCATGCGAAAGCTACATTATCCACGAGTAACATAGGCTATATAACATCACGCTATTATCAATAGGAGTGGAGCAGCAATGAAAAATGGTGCAAAAACGGGAATAATTTATATAGCAAGACAACGTTTGCGGACTCGGCTAGATTGTTCTCTAATTAACGCGGGTGAATCCGTGGGGCTCAGCTAATATTAAATAAAATCATTTATTTAATCCATTTTGGGTATTTTGAAATCGTATCAGTTAATTTGTAACCATAAATGTTTACAATAAGATTATTATATAATTGACATATAAAATTGTATATGTATAAGAGTTGGGAATACCGACTAAAGGAAACCACAACCAATAAAGTACTGTTCATATATTATCTACAGTCATAACAAACCCAGTTCATATCAAGCAATAAGAAAAAACAACAACTCGAATAAAAGGGCTTAAAATCGCATACAAAACTAGAGAATAAACGTAAAAATCACTTCTCTTGTCTGTTCGCGTCCACTTTCTCTGCGTTACGCAAAATTGAAGCAATGTAGTCGCATCGTGCATTTAAAGCGATCGGGCGTTTGAAAATCAAGCATCGATCACTGTTCCGCTGTTGATTTTGTTATACTCGCAGGTACAAATGGACACGTTGGTCGACCGATGTCAGCCCGGAACTGTATAGCGTCTGTTACGAAATGGATTTGCATCTAAGTCATCAGCGGACAAGATTACGTCATTATGCGAGATGTGTTTGCCATGGGGAGTTTTAAAACCCTTTATGATACTCCTCGTTATAGACAATATATATTATCTATAATGTCAATATATTATATATTTATATTGACTACAACAATATATTCCGACAAAGATGGATGTATTTTCAGTCTTAGCTGAATTAATAGTAAGAATACTAATTCTTGTAATAACAGTACAATAAAAAGTATCATCACAAGATTCGATATTTATGTTAGACCTGCTTACTAAGTTTCATCCTGAATCATTCGGTAGACATTCTTATGAATATTAAACTGCAAAATTTTTATCAAATAAACATTTAAAATGTTTCGCATAGAGGAAGCATTCCAGTCGGACAATCTGATGTAGTTATGCATTTGCACAGTCTAATTGAAAACGAATAAAATTACCAGTTACCTACATGCGTATTCGGTGTGTACAAAACAAAAACAAACTTCAAAATTACGTAAGGCGCAGTGGTAATCCAAAAAAAGTTTTGATTCGTGTGAATGTTCTAATTGCTCTTTATTCGTGCTAACCGGCGCGGGTATGTGACATAGACATTATGCGCGCAGCGGAGCGGACCACTTTCTACCTTAGTACAGTCGAAAGCATAAATTGGTTCGCTATCCCCGACGGGACGCTAGATGGCGCTGTATAAAAAACTCTAAACATGTCATATACACAAAACCAACATTCCGAAGCTGTAATACCACTATGGTTGCCACCAACTGTCAATTACAAAAAAGTTACGTTGTTTTTTCTACTCTATAATTTAATGTTCCACTGCTAGACACGGGTCTTACCTCATAGTTGAGAAGTTACAGTGAAATAGCGCTAGTGTCGCTTTTCACCGTTTCATTTCATGCTGAAGTAACACCAAGCTTTTGTACGACGGGCGATACTTACATATTACAACAGTGCCAGTTATATAACTGTCTGCATACTGTCAAGTATGTATATTGTATGCAAATTTTAGTTCTATTGAAAACGTCACGGTTTGCTGTGAAGTAATATAAGTAAATCGCATTTACTTTTGCGTCCCGCTGAAAAGGGTTTTGTAGGTGTTAACTTAAAAGCCAGTAGCAGTAGTAATTTTAATTTATGGCTTCTCTTAGATTTAAAGTAATATAACTTAGTTGGTTTCTTAGCTCAATTTTCTTCTGTCAATAAAAATTTGGACGGTTGCCATTACACCTTTCTCACAAATTATTATAGTGTGTATATATATATTATATCAGTAACTAATATAAAAACATTGACAAGCACTAATGCGCGACTAATAAGCATCGACTAATGCGCACATAACTAAATTTCATTATCAATTTTGTCATTTTGTTACAAATCAAATTATAATATTCGGTCAAAGAAAACACCATTTAAAGAGTATTAAAATTATTTACATTACAGTTTGTAGATATTGTACACAGTTTTTCCCGCTGACTGTACCTTATACCCTTCAGATTGTCGTGACGCTAGTCACAGTACGAACAATACAACTTTTCGTAACGAAATTACATCTGCTTAATTGTTAGCTGGCATTGTGTAGAATTACGCACGCTTAAATATAATAATACTCGTGTTTCTTATGTCATTGGCGAACTGATGGTTTAAAAATATTGCACTAAACGTTTAGTTTTATTACTTTTGAAATCATCGCAAACGATTCTTTCTCAGATTATAAAATCACATCGATTAATATTGTGACGCATACGTACTTTTCGTTTTTTTTGTCCAACTGGTCTAGGATCGTGAATTTCATTGGTTTAATCGATTTTATATGTCTATCTCATTACACTAATATAATCATTCACTCGAGATAAGCGCGTCGGATTGTATGATCGATGAAAATGTTCACGAATATTCCGTGATACGGAAGCCAGGTTAGCCAAGAAACGCTGTTGCGAAGCCTTTTAACAGTTTAAAACTTTCGAGAGATTGCCGGGTAAATAGTATTAATGCCGATCTTATCGTCTCAGTGTCTCACGCGTCTTTACACAATAATTTATATCTCAACTAAGAACGTCCGCGGAATGATGTTATGTTAGGAATGAAATGTGACGAATTGTCAATAAAAGTCTCCTAAGTTACTCTTGATAATATCAGCTGTAAGTGAAAACCCCGTCGAAATCTGTCTAACCATTGCGGATTGTATCTGAGCAAACAGATGTACAAATATGTTGACTTTTTTGTTGTAAATATCGTAGGTTAATACCTACTCTCATATGCATCTAGTGAACAGCTGTTATTTTGTCATTACAAACAGGCCGCTAACAGTTTTATATTTTTTTATTTATTTTATTATGTGCAATGCGTTTAAAGAACCGCGCTTGTCGACGATTATTAAAAAACTCTATTGTTTATTTATCGTTTTGTCGATTGTTTTGATCTAGGAGGAAACAATTGACACGCAATTGGCATCTAACAATAAAATAGGTAAAAGTTAATTTAATGTAGCTCTTTCCTTATTCCTTAAGAAACATTGATGAGTTTGTTTATTTTATACAAATGAAAGACTCGAGTTATTCGTGCATGTCCATCCATATTCTCCCAGTGCATACAACTTAAGCTAGTTTTGATAGATATATACCTACAAGTTCGAATTTTATTTTATCCCGGAGTTCCCGAGGGATCGGGATTTACACGGGCTAACGAGAATTAGTAGGACTTTGTATCCTAGAATTCTCCCGGGGTCGGCATTTAGGCGGGAAAAACTTTGTGATCCACTGATTTCCACGCCAGCGAAGCCGCGGACACCTCTAGTATTGAATATAACTGTTAGAAATTATTGCCGTGTAATTTATATAACAACGTTTGTTCTATATAAACGAGCCTTCATTTCGTCCATCTGCTTTCTTTTTACACAATAAAGAACCATTTAGTCCGCTAAATACTCAGATGTAAATGTAAAGTACATATCACATCACGATATATCACTGTAGTTAATGCAAAGTATTCGGTTTTCATGCCATTTTCTCCTGCGACGGGCTACGCTCCGTTTGGCCGTGTTAATGAATGGACGTGTTTTCTATGAATGCGATTCAGATGAAGTTGATTTATGAGTGTAAAGTATATAAAATTAAGAATTGGCGTTCGTACAAAGCTCGATATAGGTGTTGGAAACGAAGGTCTGATAATGTACTTATGGATACTATCCATGCTTGTTGGGTTTTGAACCGGAGAAAACGTTTTAGTTGGCATTATTCAAAATAAAAGTGAATAAGCATTATCTATGCAAGAGTACTAGTAAACTATACCTGATTTAACATTAGCTGAACTCGGGGTCAAACGCAAATCTATTTTATTATAAACTAAAAAAATTCTATAGTATATTTTATAACGATAACTCCTCGTGATTTGGTGAAAGTAAAGCAATTATGGCTAATTAGCTACAGCCTTTTGTAATTGCCTTTGGTATACCAGGGCATCTTCGATTCGACATGACATTAGCTATCACGCATACTCATATTACTTAACCAAGCATATTTGTCACTATCTTGACCTGAAGAGTATTAAAACTGTCTTCTAAATGACTGACTTTTAAAAAATTAGTTTTACATCAAAATGTTAAGTATTTTGGAATACGAATCATTAAAGTTCGCATAAACAATAAACAATTTTCCAACCGAAAAAGCGTAGCGTGACTTTGAACCAATTAACCGTAAGTGTAGTGAGGAAATGGTTGATCAGGAAGGAAGTTTCGATATATAGATCAGGAAACAGCTTCGCACGCATACCAAACATGTATGTTAATGGGTGAAGCGGACTTGGTTTAAAGAATTTACGTCTTTCTGTCGTTTCATTTGAAACTAACTGAATTGGGTTATGAGGGAAATAGGACATCATAACCCTGACAAACAAGGGGCAGACGATGCGTAGGTGCTGCAAATTCGTGAGGAATATACAAGGAGATACTGCTTTGTAAGCAGGTAGTTAAGTTGCAACTATATACTAAGTATCCATTCTCGTAAATATCATAGTATTCAAAAACCTATTAAAGCTATTCTACATGTATTACATAAGAAATACGTAGCCATCAGAAAAGAAAAGTATTAAAATGAAAAATTACTGTATTTTTTTTTTATTCAAAACGGCTATACAATGGAGGTGTTCTGAATAGCTACATGAAATCTGAATATCTGAATAAAAGCAATCGCCACCACACTGCTCTAATATCGGTAATAACGTAATGTTACAACTTCTACACCACAAAGTGTATTGTAAGTTTCTCGTTCTGCGCAAGAGTCGCTTATCCGGTCACCATGGTTTCGTTTAGGGGCGGGCAAGCATTTTTGGTCGCTTCAGTTCACTGGAATCGCACACTACATTCAATACTCGCAAATAAAAGGAATCACAAAAAAGTTGACATAACAAAGCGAAAATCACGTAACTCATTGTTTCTACTTTTATTATAATTAAAAAGATGTTGTAGTAATAATTGTTATGGTAAAATCGAAAGACATTGTTTGTTTTATTGCAAGTATGCGTATGTATGTTGCATTAGACTTAATAATCTGTAAAAGTTAAATAAAACCTTTAATCACTTCTATTGTCAGCGTAGAAGTAGAGTCGTAGAATTGAAGAATCCATGAACGCTTCGTTTAACTTTGTAGAGTCCTGTTTCTATTTACAAAATGAATTGAGTTACTAACAAGTTTACAAGGCAGAATTTTTCCTTTCTAGGCTGCGTCTGCGAGTAACATGTAGCCTGGTCACAGTACTTCCCCACCTTGCTTCCAACTGCTAGGCCAGTACGCGTCGGGCCGCACGCTCGAAAGTGTGTTGGACAGTGCAGTGGTTAGATATTTTCTTAAATATTTTTTTAAATTTTTATTTTCCTTTTGGTTGTCAATGTTCATCCAACGGCAAGTTAATATTAGTAAAACATGACAAATTGTTTTTCTGTGTTGGTTTAGTTTTTGAAATTGAAATTAGTGATTGGCTGTATTGGTTGCATTTTTTTATTTAGTGTATATATTTTTTTCGTTCCAATATTTTCAGAAAATCATTCCACAATTATTGGAGTTAATCGTAACGTCTTTAATCGTATGCTTAGAAAATACAAAACATTTTTTTTAAGAAAAATGTACATCGTTTCGTATTTATTAACTGTGAATTATTAATCTTTCCTGTAACATTCAATGAAATTGAGCAATGAATATATTAAAAAAACTATGTATAGCGAAATATCTAAATGCATTTAAATTATATAGGGTTTATTAAAAGATAAAACTTTGTTATCGGTATATATAACAATAATTTATGTTTAACAAATAGTGAATACTGCTTTTAGTAGTTTTATAGTAAATTTTTACTTCACCCATAAATCTACATACTGATTTTTTTCCTTTGTAATTTTTAAAATTAAATTGAAATCGATAATATCCCTAAATTAAAATACAAATGTGTTTTTAATACATATAAGGTATTTAAAATATTTATCATACTATAAAATATTGATAAAATGGTCTAGCTAAAATCTTCGTAGCTTTTTTTTAATTGCATGAGTGAAACTTTATATATGTATGCACTTACATAAATTACACAGTTTTATACCATTTCATATTATCTCAAGTCTGAAGTCAGCCATAGAAACAAACAACTGATATCAACGGCTTATAATATCGCTATGTTTTTTAAAACATCTTTCTCAGTAGAGCATCTTCTGCTGTTCTGCAGCAGAAAAGATATGGTCTTATTGCTATAACAAACAAGAAAGCACTTAAAGAGAAAGTAAATACGAGGTATGAGGTAGTTAATAATACATTAGTAACAGGTAGGAAATAATGAAAATAACGTAATTTGTACGTTGCTCAATATATTAGCGGACTACGTGGAAGCAGTCAGTCTGCTTGATTTCTATTGCAACATTGCAATATATTTTAAGTAGCTTGAACGCCCAAAATGTACGAGCCTACAGACATTAGAGATTGCCAAAATATTTTATACTTATAGATTCCTGTAGAACTTGACATTGTATCATTTACAATCAGATATAATAATTGATCTAGTTATGCAATAATATCGTTTTATCGTTTTCGTTTTTATGTGGACATCAGCGATATAATTTACTCCAACTAATCATGATGGGGAAGGTCGCGGGTAGAAGGAAGGTTGGCAGGAGAAAGAAGTCGTGGTTACGGAACATCCGAGAGTGGACCGGAATAGCCAGCGCCGCTGAGCTATTCCGCAGAACTAAAAATAAAGAGGATAGTAAGAAGCTGATAGCCAACCTTCACTAGTTGGAGAGGCACTATAAGAAGAAGAAGAATCGTTTTAAAACTAAAGTGTATTTCAGTCTAGTTAATAAGTTTGTCTTTTCTTAAATATAATGAATATATCTTCTGTTTATTCTTGATATTTTTGATAATCATACAGACAATTACTAGGTTTACATCGAACTTTAAAACTTTAGCTTTATTTTGGCAGAATAATAAAATTAAATACGCAAATACCAGTCCTTCAAAACCACGCAAATAATATCTTAGTCCTCAAATACTTGTGGACGATGTTGACTTATTTAAGCATTTCGAATGCCTCATTGCCACGTTAGTTAATAAAACTCCAGCGAGCTTGCCACTTTATTTCCTTTAACCGGTATTTTTCAAAATTTGCATTTCAAATAGTACTCAATTGGTTTAAATGCAAAAACAAGAAAACAAAAAGGGTGTTACCCAAACTATTTTGAATTTTATCAAGGATTTTTTTTATCTGTACATTAAGTTTGCTATTTATGCTGTAGTTATTTACATACTGTTTTATTATTACGATTATTATTTCGGTTAATTTTTTTTTTTAATTCATAGTGAAATGTGAAGTGAAGTGTGGTGGCCAGTGAAGTTCAGTGACATTGTTCAGATTTCTTCGGTAAGCTTTTTGAATTTTTGTTTAATTTTTAATGACATGCATATACCTATATAATTTAACTTGGTACATTAATTTCTTTATATTTAGATAAAGATAACTTACAGTTACTTAAAGGATGGTCAAGTATGTAAAATGCAACTGTTTTTATTATGGATCATAACATAGTATTCTATTTTCAAATTAATAATGTGTAATCTAGTAGTTTTTCTCGAACCTTCTATTATTAGTCTACAGCTGAACACTGATCTCCTCTCATAGTGAGGGGGCTTAAAGCCATAGTCTACCACAACTTATAGTTACGCCGTAACATTTTCTAACGTCGTGCTTACATACTGGTACATATTTACATACCTTTATATGTATTTGTGTATAATTATACACATTTACTTTAACTGAAATCTAACTCAAAGGCGTCTTAGCTCACACTAAACTGTTAATATTTGTTTTTGCCTATAATATTGTATACCTAAATAGTCGCTGTAAATGTATACCTTATCGTCGGCTGCTTTGTTCTCTTGTTCCTACAACTTGTACTGTCATATTACTATTTATATTCTTTGTATTCGCACAAATGTTCTCATTGAATGAAAAGTCTATCTAAAAGTATTGAAATATAAACTAGTAGTTAAAAAAAATCAAATATCATCAAATATTCTGTAACTATCAAGTTTTGGCGTAAATTTAAATTGTTACTAAGTTTCATATTATACTTATAATTAGCTACGCCCGTGGATTCGACTTTGTTTCTTGTTTGGATAGCTGTTTTACCCAAAATTAGCTTAAAATACTCCATATAACACAAACTATCTGCCATTAAAGACCATTCAAAATCGGTCCAATCGTATCGGAGATTAGCAAAAACAAACAGACACTTTAGTTTTATTATATCAGCATCTATAGATGGAAATAAATAAAACAACAATGTAAAATAATTTAATCTCGGTGTGTTAAGTAAACTAGTATTACAGCTTAAGAAAACTTTTACTTGTAAATTTCAGTAACTCGACCGCGTGACGTAACCGACCTCAGGCGGATTCGATACGGTAATATCGATTTCAACTAACAGATAATCGATTAAAATTCTATAGCGAGCCGTCTGGCTTCTTAAGAAACTGCTCGCTGTTGTTGCCCACAAAAAGAAGGGGCCAACGACGGAAAAGAATGTTTGTTTTTGTGTTGTCATTACTAAAAAATCCGCTTACCGTGGGTGCACGATTTTTATTCTTATATTACAAGTTACCGAGCCCTCAAAAATGAATTGCTTCAATATGAATTGCGACCCTTTTGGGGTTCAATACAAAACTCTCAGATATTGGTCATTTTTATTTGCATAACTATGCATATTGTAGATTCGTATTTGATAACATAATCTAACTAAGAACACGCTAATCTAGAGGTATAAATTTAAATGCATATACATAGGTGCTGCTAATTGCGGATATTTTCGTGTTGCATCTACTACCGTATTAAAATAGGTCTTTGCGTATTCACTTGAGCCAGTTTCAATGAAATACATATAGAAAATTAAAAATAACCTTAATATACATCTCTGTTTGTACGTTTAATACATTATGCATTCCGAGGCTCAGATCGAAACAAAACGAAAAGGGCTTGACATAATTTACGATGTTTTAATGCATTCTACAAGTTCGTGAGGCCCCTGCGTAAATAATTCATGTGGATAAATACGGAAAGACAAGAACAAAACAATACTCGTAGTACAGTGGGCTACGCAAGTAGAAGCATTAAATAATATTAATAGATAGTAATAATATTCAAAATGTATACTAGGCTACCTTGTGAGATGCGTCGCACTGCGTATAGGATTTTGCCAATACGGCTTTAACAAAATAATTGCTGGGCTAAGGTTTTATTGCTGCAAATATGTACAGACGTCGCAGTTATCAGGTAGCCCGTTAGCCTTCTGTCAGCCTGTATAATAAATGTAGATGATCTATGACAATCAGTAATAGTAGCAGCGTATTCATAACCCAATAAATTCTTACGTACTCAGACTTTTGTTATATTGTATAGTTTACGAATAAGCCGAATACGAATTAATTTTCTTAACCTCTTACACTATATCTATTAATATCATAAATAAGCGAGTATTGCATCGTTTTGTTATTAAAATGCGACACAAATGAATCGATTATTAATAAATACATTCGCTATTCTGTGTCGTGTTAGTAAATGAACAGATCTTTATGATTGTTGAAGACCTTCAACGGGTCGTTATAAGTGTACCGCGATAACGCATTGTACATAGTACATATGTACCAAGCTTTCCCAATTGTGGGAAGAGAGTGAGACTTAAATTTCGTTCTCGTTCCCATGTTAAATATGTTTGACAAATAAAAATACAGTAAATGTAGCTGTCATTGCAATATTCACGTTATATCATGGAAGGTGTGTCTTCACATCAACTTTTCATGCTATGAAACGCTGCAATTTCGTTAATGAACATAAATATTTAGCGTATCGTTCTAAAAGCAGGAAAAAAAAATAACAGAGGACATTTTATTTGGAGGTCGCTAATATAAAATTAGATTCTTTAAACAATCAATATGCAGAAATACAATGCAATAAAAATATCTAGACTAAAGAAAACAGTAAAAGATACAAAAGCACACATTAACATAAAAACTTGTTGATTCGCCCGCAGACTTTTATTTCATTTCTGTGAAATGTCACAACACGAAATAAAGGTTACTTGTTCAAGAACGAATAAGCCTAGTATACCGTGTAGAGTTACGTTTCTACTAGACCTACACAAAATCTCATGATATGTACCAATTATTACTGGAAGTTCATTGGGTGTGTGTACCTTGTAAGGAATAAAACAGTTTAGAGTTTCAAACATCCAAATTTAGTATTCAGTCATCTAAATTTTGACGTAACACGATATAATGCTGCACCATTTTATTCTGTACAGTTAACTCTTCTTTGTTTGCTCAAACGTATTGCCGGCATAAGAGCGATTCATTCTGATAACTTTTAAGCCAGTAAGTTCAACAAGGTCTTCTTATAGCCGTAAAATGATATCTACAAGCAAGACAACTTCGCTATGCACTCGGTTATACATACCGTTGAATTTGCAGTTTCTAGAAGTTTCTGCGAGCTAGCGAACAGGCCATTTCTACGAATCTGCGAGACAACATAACTAGATGACCTTCTGCGCTCCAGCCGCTCAAGGCAACAAACAGACAGGCTGACCCGGACGTGTGTTAGGATAATATAATAAAATGACAAATTGTGTAATTGAAAAAAATTATTGTCTTTATTAATGAAGGTATAGAGCAGGGTTGGCAATGTACATGTAACTCAGACTCGCTTATATAAATTGGGTGTTCGAATCACCAGCGCGACTATACCACGTTGCTTGATCGGAGGTCGTGGGTTCGATTCACACGAAGTACATGTACATTTGTGTGCAAAACACATTTGTTTGGTCTGTGTCTGTATGTGTATCTACATAGCTGTTAATATATGTAATGTGTATATAAATGTAGTTTACCAGCTATCTAGTTAATACAGTACATACTGTGTCTAGTTTGAGATCAGGTGGCAGGTATGTGTTAGTGACCCGAAATTACTATCACTAATTTATTTATTATCATTAATCTATTGTGCAAAGGCGGTTCAATGACATCATTAAGAAATACGATGTTATATGAAAATGTTCAAAATACTCTGCTCGAGCAGCCCTAGCTAAGACTACCTTAAGTAGGATGTCAGCTTAAAACTACAAAATAGGAGGGGAACCTTCAAAGCAAGCGCAGTTGGATACAAATGCCCTTAACCCACAGGAACCATTCAACGTCAAATAATGTTAAATTTCATTCAAAGTCAACTCGATAACGTTCTTCGTGACGTCATTACTACAAAACATTTTATAAATAGCCGTATAAATGATACCACTCGTTATAATAGTTGTTCTCGTAATCGTTCATCACCGGAAGTTTAATAACTAATCTCGATGTATTACACGATGTTATTCAACCTTTTATTTGAAACTGACCAGATCATCTCGCCTAGGGTTGTCAGTTTTCCCTATAATACATATAACGAATTAAATTTTAACAAAATATTTATTAATAGTAATAATGATACTTGTAGTACGCACTACATATTTTTACCATCAGCGTGTGTTTGATGTGAGAAAGCCACCAGGCCTTAAAGAAGTCAATTCATTAATTAAGATATTAACCGCACTAAATATACTGTTGATATAAAACTTTATGTGGGTAAAATAAAATGTTTGTATTATATAGGCGATAAAACAATATATTATTTCTTTAATCGATAAAAAAATTGTGGTTACCTACGCGCGTTGAAGTCTTTTATATGATAGATATAAACTAAATTTATATTCCCAATTTTTATGACATATATATTAATTACATCACTTCTAATAAAGACTTACGTGATTCTAAACAGTACTGAGTATGTATTACATTCAAAGAGTTCAGTGGCCTCGGCGACGTTTCAGCGGACGACACGATTTTTCACTTCCTGTTCTTTTTGTTAAGGTCCGTAGACCGGTATATATATGCCGTAGCCTGGATATGATTCTTTGAAGACATGCTTTTGACACTAATTCAATTTAAATGTATGCACATGATGTTATTAGGTACAACATTTATTATTTTTATTTCGTATTAAAATCTGACTAATAACAACACGATAAGTTTTTTTTTAACAACTGATTCACAAAGGAGCCTAGTATATCTGTTTATCTATTTATTAAATATCGTATATACTCACCATATTATAATTTAATGGTATCCTATTAACCAAACACATTATGTAAAGAGATGTATTTATATAAATGTTAGATAACACATTGACATTTAGAATCGTCAAGTTTTATAAACATTGCAGACAGGCGCTCGTTATGTCGTTTTTGTTATTAGAGTGTGTTGGCCCCTTTACCTCCTTATCGTGGAGTTACGACGTTGTCAGTGTCACTCGGAACAGCCGTAAACCGTGGAGCATCACAGCGATGTAACGACGCACTGATCGTTGGGTACAAACCTTTGTTTCGTACTGTAACTGACGGTGGCCTGACATTTCAATTATTCTAGTCGAGTGCAGGTAAATGAGGCTCATTGAACTAATCTGTCAGATACTTTCAATAGCGATCAGTCTAATCTACTAACAAGCCACTGAGTCTTCCACTACTCGTTGCAATTGGTAGACACGTGGAACTTCAATCACTCTACTCCAGTGCGGGTAGATGAAGTTCATTGAACTTATCTGTTAGATGTTTCAATACCGATCAAGGCTTTCAAATTTACTTTCGAAGGAAACATATATCTGTAAAATTTATATGTTCTTGCATTGGTATTGATACGAAATATGATACTCTATGCCCTTGAAAGATATTTGAAAGGTCCAAGTAGTAACGATATCATGTTTTGTTAGACTGACCTTGGATTCTATCAGCGTGTTACGTGCGGTCACACCTTAACTATGTTTGCTCAATTGTTGCATATGCTTAGAGTGTGTATTCAACTAGTACTTGATAGGCTTCGTATACATACATATATCTATTTAGTGTGCTGCTGTGTTATCTGATGTAACAGGTAGCTTATGGGAATAGAGTCGTGTATTAGGAGAGACAAGAAAGATTACTCTTTTGGTTACATCATATCAAATTTACTCACTACGTAGGTACCTGCATACACACATACTATATCTATATACTATATCTTGTGGTATAAATCTATCTAATATGCTATTACGAATATGACTTCGATATTCAGTAGAGTATAAAAACCCCGCCCTAAAATTGGTATATACTTAGTAAACAACATTCTATTACAGATATGCGAAGGTTACAAGAATACTTATGAGTATGACCGATACAAAAATACTCGTATGTCATACATTTTATCGACGGTATTTGTATCGTTAAAAATCATTACTAACTGGATAACCGGTTTGTTTAATTAGGATAAAGTAATCTTTGCCGGCTTCAGAAAGCACGGTGAAATGTGGTCTTGTCTGTCTGTATCATTTATGATAATGGCTGACACTACAATGATACTGTGCGGTTTTGCTGCAAAAATAAATACTGAGTAGATATTGTCGTGCTCGTGTAGTACATTGGCTGTTACGATTACGATGCAACCCGATTAATTTATTGAACTATTATGTCTTTAAATTCAATGAAAAGTTTTCTAGTCAACGGCAAGATTTATCGTAACTCGCATCGGGGCTCATTTCATCGAGTGTCCCCATTGCGATCGTGATACACTGGAACCTTTCCTATTAAACCATCATATAGACGACGATAAAATTTATCGTAATTCGCATTGGGGCATAATTCATCGAGTGTCTCCATTGCGATCACGATACACTGGAACCTTTCCTATTAAACTATCATATAGACCACGATAAAATTTGTCATAACTAGAAAGAAAGAAAATCTGTATTCCATCCCATACCTAAGTACAAAAGAAAGACAGAGAACATAATAATAAAGATACCAAGAACAGCAACATTAAATCAAAACAATATTAAACCAAAAAAAAATACTAAAAAAGAAGAAAAAGACAAAAATATTATAATTAACAAAACAAAACGAAAAAAGGATGGAAAGGGGGGCACTCAGCCAATCCCGTGGAAAACCACTGGCGCTGAATTTCAATACAACCACGAATTTCGCCGAGTAGTAACTCGCATCGGGGTTCATTTTACCAGTATCCCAATTGACGTTACACGTCCCAATAGTTACGTGAAACGGTTGTAAAAACCGCTTTTTGTTTAAATATCAACTGTTTATATCACAATATCGGTGGCGAGTGTCGTTGCGGAACAAGTTACGGCCGGCAACTGGTCGGTGCGTGTTGTAATCGCCGCTAGACGCTTTTATCAAGAGAATTAGAGCAAACGGTATAGCTATAGATAATATTAATGTTTACTTTCGTTGTCCTAGTTATCAACTATACAGATACTAGTGGACCTGACCACGCGTTGCCGTGGTTATATATGTTAAATAGGTATCTCAAATATGTCAAAATCGTACCATGATGTTTGTCCAACTATAGGTGGAAGAACCTATATACGGTTCGCCCGGAGAAGTACCACCGCCACACCTATTCCTGCCGTGAAGCAGTTGTTTCAACTGTGTTTCGGTCCGAAGGGTGTGGTTGCCGGTCCACTTGTATACCAGAGGCGACCATCTTAATCCTCAAGAGTGGCAACGCAACTGTCACCGACTTTTGATAGGATCAGTCCTGTTCGTCTGGTACGTTGGCAAGTTACGGTGAATTAAAAGCAAGTTATTTTGCTATACACATACTAATATTTTTTGTTTGTTTCAATACTGGATTTTCCAAATCTGTTTTTATCCGATTATCTGTTTGTTCAGAAGGTTTTACGCTATGTAGGATCAGTCTACGCTACTTACGAGGGATGAAATAGGGGTGGATAGAAGGTATGTTTGTTTGAAAATGTGCCCTTTCCTTAACTGCAACCCTATTGTCGCATTTCTAACTGCAAAGTAGACACAAAATAGATTTTTTTTCAGTATAAAATCTATACTTATATTATAAAGCTGAAGAGTTTGTTTGGTTGAACGCGCTAATCTCAGGCACTACTGGTTCGAATTGAAAAATTGCTTTTGTGTTGAATAGTCCATTTATCGAGGAAGGCTATAAGCTATATAACATCACGCTATGACTAATAGGAGTGGAGTAGCAATGACAAATGTTGCAAAAACAGGAAAATATTGATGTCCACGCGGGCAAAGCCGCGAGCACAGCTAGTGCGTTATATCGAGAAAAAAAGTTATTAAAAGTTACTGCATTATTACCTATATAACTCTTTTTATTTGCACGCACGGACTATTATCAACATAATAGTAACCAGAAAAATAAAATATATCATTAGAGATTAAGATGACTTTATATTGGATAGTAAATGCTTCAACTAACAAATACAAAATTAAAAATAATAATGTAAAAATTTCCCTTTCAATTTTGGGTGTTACGTAACTGGCGGGAAGTAAAGCCTTATCAAAAGCTGCAAGATGTCGGCTTGTAACAAAGCGCACTCATTAACTCCTCTGCCGCTGTTGCGGGACAAAGATTAAATGCACTCACAGAAGGGTATTCAATAATTCATTTTTTTTTTATTGGAAAAAGTAGCAAACGAGCAGGCGGCAGTCACAAGTGGTACTACCGCCCATGGACATCTGTAACCGACTGCTAACAGGGCTGTAGGGAGCTGACTGTTAGTGGGAACTTAGGTGTTAATAAGAATTAGTTGGTGAGTGTTCTTTAGTAACGAGACTGCAGGAATGGGACTGTTAGTGATATTAGCCCAGTTAGTATGTGTTAGTAGGTGCAGTAAGTGTTAGTAGTTACCCTATCAAAAGTCGGTCACAGATGCGTTGCTACTCTTGAGGACTAAGATGGTCGCCTCTGGTATACAAGTGGACCGGCAACCACA
>DWGJ01002346.1:0-16068 GCA_018246895.1 Aspitha aspitha aspitha | reverse complement strand
ATAAACCGTGATAGCTGGAAAGCTGAAATTTTCACAAATGATGTATTTCCGTTGCCGCTATAACAACAAATACTAAACATTAAATATATATATATATATTAAGGTGGGTCCCCGTACAATAAACGTGTTTAGATGATAGTACAGAACCCTTCATGCGCGAGTCCGACTCGCACTTGGCCGGTTTTATTTAGTTTTTATCAGAGCACTACGATATTTGTCAAACTGGAAGTGTTTTTTGCTATATTGTTGTTCGAAGACAGTCTCGCGTGGGCGGTATCGCGATACTCCATTGCCTAATACATTATTGTCTGTCATTGAACTTGTTAAATCGGTCAAGTACGAGTCGACGCCGCCTACTGCGTAAATTACTCCTATTCGTCCCGCAGAAATTGCTAGCTCCCTCTTAGATAACATCGTTAATATATGAATATATGTATGTCAAAAGAAAACTAGTCACAGACAGACCCGTTTACTATATCGTGCCATATAATACGGTGCGCACGGAGAAGTATATTTGACAAAACTTCAATTTATATGGCGACTGAGTGTAAAAAGCAATCATTGTAACTTATGTGATACATTACATTACAAATTGAATAAAACATTATTTATGCACGTCAGATACGTCAATGCTAAACAAAAAATCTAAGGAAATATCGTAAAAACATCATTCTATTTTAAATATTAATTTAAATCCCATTTTTGCTACATATAAATGAGCGAATTGTAGCATAATTTGAACTACTTAACATTTACTATAGCTATACAAAGATAAGGTTGTCTAATTTAAGTAATAAATTGTATACCAAAGTAGACATTTATAAAGTTACTCTCATATATTAAATTCCAATAGTAGAATTCATTCTGGAAGCTATGAAATTTCTGAACTGAAAACACAGTTTTTAAATTGAGAATACTACATTTTTGTTACTGTAGCATAATTACACATATTTCGCGTTAGGTTGATGACCGCGCCGTAAAACTGGCTGGCAGTTAAGGCCATTATGAGATCAAAAATAATTTCGAAGACTCTAATGTCAACTGTTTTGTTATTTTTTTTATACTTAACAAAAACAACGTTAACATAAACGCGTTGAACGAGAAAGATTATATACAAAAATACAAATAATTAAAGATTATACCCACACGTGTTAACTACAAAACAGTGACTTATCATCACCAGCTTGTATCTGTACGCAATTAGACATAATATGCGTCCCCCATAAAATCTAGAAGTGTTCAAATCGTGACTTGCTGATCCAGCTTCCCCCTGGTTTCTGTGATCGGAAGACTGAGAAAACCTCATTATCATCATCATGACGAGCATTAGTTCCACATCTGGACATGACGTCTCCTAAGTTCAATAAAGTACTATCAGCGCATTATGTTTGGGATATGCCAGATACAATAATAATCTATTAGTGATGTACAAAAAAAATCATTTGACATGTGCCATCAAAATATTAAAATGAACATTGGCAGTATGCACGCAAATTTCTTTGCCATCGTATTGTATGCTAAGTAGACAACGCTTCAACCTCATTCAAGTGTCAAATGCACAATGACAATCGACAATAACACGCCATAGACGTGAGCGTTGCCATTTTTGGCGGCAAACATACATAATCGTAGGCATCACTCGATTCATTTGTACCTACAATTTCCTACAAAAGCGTGCAGACTGAATTTCTGTAGTTGATGTCCGATTGTCATATATTTTCAGGTAATCTTTGCCTCTTAGCAATAACATCTATGAAATTGTGTCCACTAAGAAAATTAGTCATCGCTAATTATTAAGCTTTCAAACCGCAAGGCCATACATGGAGAATGGAACTACGAAAGCTATGTAATGTAATTGTGTCGACTCATTAGTCGCGACTAGCTATAGATAACTCGTTAATGTTCTTAAGCCATAACACCATTATATGGAGCGGTTGCATCAGATTAATCTCCCTGAATACGTGCGTAATGAACTCTACAATCTCCAACAGAGCAATAGGGGGAACATTGACGTTAAAAAATACGAAGACTACATAATTGAACGGCACACATAACGAACGACGAACTACATAATTGATCACGAAGATTACGGTCACATTCAATTTGACTGTAATTCGTTGACTTAATAGCGTGACGGAGTACTTTAAAGATGGTTTCCATCTTGGTTTCGATGTGTTTTTATTACAACTGCGCCGCAGAACAGCAAATAGGTCGTTAGAGATACTTTTATTATGTATTTAGTATCTTTATGTTACCTAGGCTTGTGCCAACACTATTTTAACGTACACAAAACTAAAAAACTATAAACTAAACTGACGATCACTTCCTTGAGCAGCGAAGTATTTCAGTAACGTATATTTAAATTTGGACCACATATACGTAATTAGTTGTATACGCTAATTAGAAGTTACGAACAGACGAAAATGCTTTCGTCAGCAGTACTCTCCGTGGCATTACCCTCCGCTAAAGTTATCTTTAACGACACTACAACATTTAGAGTGATGACAGGCTCGTAGTACAACATTTGACGGGGTGGGCGATGTATTCCGTAACACTGTCGCGCCTCGCTCGGCAGACAATATTAAGCAATGTTTTGTATGATAATTACCTGTGTAATTTTTTGCCAATAAATATACGGTGTTTTTTTTAACAACTGTCATGTATATAATGTATTTGACTGGCCCATTGGCTCAGATTCAATGGTCAGTGAAAAGGATTGCTGAGCAGAGTTATGAATTCGATTCCCGCACAGAAACGTTTGTGTTCACTGAGGAGTTGAGCATGCGATTTTTTCTAGGTGTGAAATTATGTATACGAGTATATATTTAGAACTTTATATATGTAGTTTATCAGCTGTCTGTCTGGTTTTCATAACACAGGCACTGCCGAATTTGGGATTTGACTGCAGTGTTAAACACTGCAAAGCTTAAAGCTAAATGTTAATGTTAAGCTTAAAGCTTGGGATTTTTTCTATAAGGACACAAATTCATTTGTGATAAATTCGGTTGCAACATAAGAATGCAGCCAATTTTAGATCTATTGTAACAGACAGGGCTTTGGAGAACTAGTGGCTTGAATATATAAAAATAATAATAAAGCGCGTCGTTATGGTGCTGGCATGTTGGTAGCCCCCTCCTCTCTGACAATGAATGATGGCCACCATTCCTCGTTCGAATATTTTCGGTTGCCGAGTCAATGACTTTACATACGCCATAATTCTTTTTAAACAGTGTTTCATATTCAAACACAGTTCTTTGAACGCGTTTTTCTTTCACTTTACATTGTAAATTATAATCCGTTCAAACCGTTGAAAGCGGGCAACGGACAAATGTATTATTGTAAATTATGTCACGAGTATTGAAATATGCGTAAAATGAAAAATATCATTGTGTCGACGAAACTCCAGTGGAAAATACCGTGAGATTAGTGTTCGATGTAACCACAAGTAAACGTGACCGCAAATATATCGAAACGTTTTAAACCCTTTGTGTTAAACAATTATTTTATCAGCTATCCTACGATATTTACTGTTTCACGTAATATGTGTTACAGATGGCATAGGTACCTATATTCATTTTATAGTAACTGCCAGATTTTTTGACATCATGCTCTCGCAAGCGTTTAGCCAATGTCGGTTTTATTTGACATAATATAAATATAATTATGTATATCACTTAACAGTTGAGGTCATTGCCATAAGAATAATCAATAATGCCAGTACTTCATTAATTTTTTTTTTAAAGTGACAGTTCTAGAACGCAGATTATATATGTATGTTTTAGTACTGATTATTTGGCCACAGATAATAAATGCAGTGTCAAAGTTGGCGATAACTGTTATTAACAGTTTAACTTGCTGTGTGGGTTTCAGTTCGCCTACAGGCAATTGTTTATGAATTATACTTTACGTTATCTGCGTCATGATTTTTAAACATTTCAAGTTCATAAAAACAAGTTTATTTTAAAAACAAAGATATGAAAATAGTAAGGGATCTTAAATCAACGTCATTCGGATAATGGCCGAAAGAATATTACTTGCCACATACGCCGAAAAACAAAAAAACTTCTATCAAATTAGGAATTATCAAAATAATAGCCGCGTCTTCGTTCTGTGAAATTTCTTTGCCTTAATAATAAAAGCGACGTTTGTTTTAATTTGGTTTATTTATTTATGTTAATTTATTTCAAAAATGCGTCTTAAAGCTGAAATAATAATAATACACTATACTATACAATATATTTGTTTGTATGCAATATGCTGCCAAAATACTCCAGTTTCATTAAAAACATTTGTATAGCTTGTTGAAATGCATTTTATTACTGTTTTTAATGATAAAATTACAATTCCATTCTTGTTCACTACCGAGTCGGTCCTTACATAAACACACATTACAAATTCATTTTCTTTGTGACGTTTTTAAACTGTAACGACTAACGAACTAATCAAGCCACGCTGGTTACGTACATGTGTGTGACTGTGTACGTGTGATGTATGTATGTGTATGCGTGAGCAACACGTGTGCTCGTGTCCGCGGCGTGTGTGTGTTGCGGATAAGTATGAGTCTTTGTTCAGACAAAGGTTCGTAAACTCATGCGCATAAGTATTATGCCGAATAACTTTTCAAATTCAAATTGTATAACATTTTCCTGTGTTGCATTTTTGCATTGCTGTTAAGATATCAAATACGTTGTAACAACTTTGGCATCTAGTTTTTATCGCCGAGCGTGAATATTTTTCGCTCAAAACTCCAATTGATTTGATGTAGGTACTTCATTAATTTAATTAAATGTATTAAATCAAGCGCTTAAAGCAAGGCTGATCCAGACACGAGGCAATACTTATAATACAACAAAGGCAGTAACTTAGGTACTATGCACTTACGTATGTATGATATTGCGACTAATAAAGATGTTTCGTTAATGAGGACTGTTTTTAGTCTAATTACTGAAAATGATATAAAAAATAAGGGTTATTTTTGATTAATTTTGAATTGATTATGTTTGTTTCGAACGCGGTATACAACGTAACTGTTGCCAATGCCATTATCTCCGGAGTAGCAGCCAGTATGCCTGGAAACACTATAATGTAATTAATACCTACAACTTAGTTGTCTATTACCAAATATAGATCATTCGATACTCTTCTATATTCTCGATTGAAACATGAGATCATAGCTGTTGTAAATTGAACCGCGGCTATAATTACACAAATGTCAATGCAGACATTCATTTGTCATCTCTGACAGTTTAATTTGGCGGGAACGCCCTTTAAAATGGGAAGAGGTTAAAGTTCTTTTCTTGATTGTAAATATTGTAATGTTATTGAAAACATAAAGAGCCAATTATAAATTAAATAGTTTTACACCTAAAATAATTATGTACTTAAATAATTAAATTAGTAGATAAATTTACGTAGGAGTAGGTGACTTTTAGGCTTTCAAACCGTACTATAACCGTTTACTTACTTTTTACATTTGCGCGGGAAAATAGCACGGGTATTATAATATGTATAATTGAACATTTACGAGTAAGTACGCAGAATAAATCATAAGAAATATTTTTTTATTAATATACCCGGGATTCTGTCTGTCGCTTGAGGATCCGGTTAAATAGTAATGTAAACAATATAAAAAGTGAGCACGACCGTTGCGGTTGCTTGTCGTGGTGTTAAACAATTTATGCCACGTACAGATATTAAACTACATACATACGTCAATGAGTCATACATTTAACTACAATTTACCAATTTATGGATAGGTGTGCAACTAAGAATTGGACTAGATTAAATTAATGCGTAAATTGAAGAAAAACATGCTGTATAAAACAGCCGATCATGTTTTTAAAAAGACAAAAAATAAATCTGTGGCATAATTAACTGTGATTATCTGTGTCGTATATTTTTTTTAATCGCATTGTATTCACAGGACCGCAAACGCAACGCTTGCAAAAGGACTTGGCTGCAGCCGGCGTGTGAACAATGGAAGAAAGTGTGTCAGGAGACTTCCGCGCCTTGTGAAACACGTAGAAAGCGACTGTTTGATATCCGCCTATCTCGCTATCTGTTCTTACATTGAAATCGATACAATCATTTATTGTGTTTATTAATCGTTGGTTTATAAAAAACGCGTTCACCCCTTTTTAATACCATCTAACATCTTGAACAACTCGCACTTGTTCGACTCGAGAAATACAAATAGATTGTAACTTCCAAGCGATTTGTGTTTTATTTCAGTACGTAGGTATTGAACTACTAGCAATACATATTGTTTTGTCTCATTGCGTGTGTAGCTTACATATACATAATACCTACATAAGCACTAACTGGAAATGTAGGTACCCATTGTGATATCTACAAAACATTAAATACATTACTAATAGTTGAAGATAATTACAACATACATTCATTTTGCACTTGTAGTTGTAAGTAACTATGTATTGGTAATTTTTGATTACAGATAATATGTGTATTTTAGATTTATCGTATTTTAAGGTTATCACCATTTGAACTCATTTCGAATGTAAATATTTTTAGCATTTCTAAACTGAGAACATTTTACTCGTAGTTTTTAACCATGATTTATAGATGTAAATACTTACATACTTAGTCATTGTTACCAGCTTGTTATAAATTAAAATAATAAAATCAATTACGTTTCAGCAGAGTATAAATCACAGTAGGTATAGAGTCAGCTACTTATTATTTATAATATCTTGAAATGGGTATTAAATAACATTTTTGTACCTCTATTTCACTTTCTTATATTAAATAAACTTGTTTTTTAGAAAAAAAGACACTAAACAAAATAATTTTTTTCTGTTAAAAAAACATTAGCCGAGTTACAAAGACGCCACTTTGGATGTTCGAAGGTCAACCAAGTGCTGGAGTACATTTTTTCTCACTGATAGTATTTAATAATAATCGCGTTTTTATTTTAGCACCTCGATTTCGTTGCGCCGTTTTCCCTTTCCGTACGTTCTAGATGAAATCATCGTTTGGAGCATAATGAAATTACAGATAAAATATAATAAGGTGAAAATAATTAAGGCGTCCTTCCGAAGCAATTATAATACTGATAATAATAATAAATTTATCTTTCAAAGTAACATGGAACCACGTGTAAAGATGTTATATAAGTACATACATACATACACAAATATTTATTTCTAATAAATTTTATGTAGATACTTGTCATTTACTGATATACAAGTTATATTCATTTTTGACTTTAATATATCCAATTAAACTAAACTTTCATGTGGTATACCATAAAATTGTTACTTGAAACAGTCAGTTCGTTAATTTTACAACAATGAAATACGTACATCGAAAATTAAATTGACAGTGACAAAACATGTCAAAATTGTAACAATCAAATATTATTGCGATAGACTTAACAAATGTTCATTACGTAATGTATTTATTGTATTTATACTTTGAGCCGTACGACATTAGCACAATGGTAGTGCAATGAATCTGTCTGATTTATGCGCTTGCGAGCGCGAGGCGGCACGTGTGACTATTGGAAAATCGCCAGCCGATTTCCGAACGATAGGCTCAGTTCACTGTTCAACGTATGTTATTTTCTTTACGATCAAAATACAATCGATATATCTATAACTGCATGTAGATGGGTACAATGTTGAACTTTTCATATCTATGTATATAAGTATTGCAAGTTATCTAACATTGTTGTAACATTGAGTCGCTTACGGAGTGTAGAATTTATTGCATAATAATTATATACATCCAATTATTAATCAAAGAAAGAAAAGACGAAATACCGTCCACACATTTTACTTTGGATGATCTTTCCAGAATATTCTTCACGAGAAATGCACAGGAAACGCTAATTACATAGTGTACAACAAAGGACGTTAAAAATAATCTGAAACACAATATCAACGCGTAAAAAACTTTATTATTTGAAATATGAAACAAGCACGACAGTTGAAACTTCTCAAATTAATTAAGCTAATTCTAACAGCAACATTAATTAAGTAGGCTAATGTAATTTGTTTACAATTTTTCCAGCAACTTATTTAGGTATTCCTAATTAAAACACAAAAAATGTATTTATGCTACGAGTATACGAAACACAAAAGTAATATAATATGCATATGATTTCTTATAATGAGAATATTTTAGTTTTTTTATTTAGTGTTCATTTTTTTGGAAATATGTATACGTTTTATTACTTTTACCTTACTTAGCTTACATTTACTTAGTTCTTAGATGTAAATATCGTATAATATTAAAATAATACTGGTGCTATAGATTAAAAAAAACTAGATATGTTACGTAACCGTAGATGGTTCATTATAATATTACGGGAAGATAAAACATTTATGTGTGTCAAAGCGAACACGGGACAGAGTTACACAATGTTAGTCCTATTACGACGATTAAAAATACAACGTCAGCCTTCAAAGATAACGCGCCCATATTTTCGTCGGGCACAAAGAAGCGGCTGGAAACAAATCTTTTAACAATGTCTTCTCCGCCTCTATCCATTAGTTTCCGTTCACACATTGTCACAGTGGATTTGAAATTTTTTTTTCTCTACGAGCATGACTCACGCGGGCAACCGTTCGGCCGCGCACCGGCCGCACACAGCGCGGGTGGTTCCTTGGAACGGTTCCAAATTCAAAAACCCTAAAGCCT
The DNA here is from genome assembly GCA_018246895.1 of Aspitha aspitha aspitha. Taxonomy (NCBI): domain Eukaryota; kingdom Metazoa; phylum Arthropoda; class Insecta; order Lepidoptera; family Hesperiidae; genus Aspitha; species Aspitha aspitha. The sequence continues at coordinate 7,407 of DWGJ01002346.1, read as the reverse complement.
GTAAGTACACACAAAGAAAACAAAAAATCTTATCTAAACCAATAAAGTTCACAAAACATTCAACACCGTCGGCCCGGCTATTGTGTACCTAAAACATTTTCAGCTCGTTCTGAAAACAGAGAAATTCTAGTGAAAGTGGACCCTGTTCGAGTGAGGTCGTAAATTTTAGCCGGCAGACAACAACACTACTTAACTGTACAAGTTAAAACATGTTCAATTTCACAAGTATTGTTTTGTAGATCATTCTTTTTGTTTTCTAAGCTCTGAATTAAGTAGAATTCGTTAGAGATAACACGGTACAGTTTTCTTTACAATTATACATAGTTTTTAATCTTACAGAACGTTGTTTAAATCAGTCTGACGAGGCAAGTTTAATTTTATTTATCGAAAATATTGTTTGTTACAACGTATGTTAATGCGTTCTAGAACATTCGAGCCGTTAACGTGTTTATGATAAAAGCGCGAAGCATAAATATGGATGTTTAAACAATAACGAGACGAGGTTTATTCATTCAGGTATAAGTATTGTATAAATACGGATTTGTTAGTAAATATTCGTGGTGTTTCGCTATGAACAATGCGTAGCCTTCTACCGGTGGTATGATACAAGACTGACCCATATCTCAACGAGACGAGACTAAAACTAAACAGAAAACTATGGAATATTATCTGTGTGTAGCTAGTCCGAATTACTCGGATCTTGTTCTGTAACTTGTTGTTTGTTGTTGTTGAAGGCGTGGTCTATGGTTAAGGTCTGACATACCCATTCAATAATTGCTGATCTGGCTCCAAGGACCATTTTTTTCAACTGTTCAAGTAAAACTTTAAATTAGCCGACGAAAATCGCAAAAATAGAACCGAAGTGTGATAATTATGAGTAAAACACGCGACCGCTGTTAGTAGTTCCCTAAGTATTTCAACAAACACATTCTTGAAGCGCCCGATTCACCAGTCACCGCGTATTCGGATGTCCGGTGAATACAATTAGTTTTGGCAACGACTCCGTGACCTTCATAATATCGTCGTTATAATATTCGAGAGACTACCCACGAGTCTTCTGTGCGAGATTTTTTTTAGGTTAAATAAAAACACAAATAACCGAAAATCTGCATTAATTATGCACCCACAAAATATTTACACTCCCAAGGTTAACAGCGATACAGATACAAAAAAAGGTAGGTTTCCTTTTCGTCCGAGTGTGTGAAGCAAGGTTTCTTTTTTCATAGGATTGTTTTTTATTTCCTTACAATATTTTACGTCTTTTTCAAGTCTTGTTTTATGTTTTAACTCATGATGAGAAAGTTTAACGCCATAGTCCTTATTATCCTGTTTGTGAAACGATGTTTTATCTGTTAGGTAGCTATTTACAGACTGCCGTGTTGGTAGTAAAGAAAATTCGAGAATATCACGCCGCATATAAACAACTGCAACGGAAACGGAAAGCAGTTTTAAAAACCCTTAAATGTTAACAATCATGGCCGAATACCGACCTCTTAGTGACATCTACGTAATCGAGTAAAAAAAGGGTAACATACAAATTGTGTTACTCCCAGAAAAACTTACTTCTGTTAAGTCTTACTGAAAGTAAGAGACTTATGAACATCACTGAATTTAGTAGTTGAGGAAATTTATAGACAAAAATAAAGACCTTTGAAGAAGGCAACTTCAACTTGATATTATCATTCTATCTTTGAACTGTGTCCCCAACCTAAATAATACAGCGACATTGAATTGCATATTAAATTATATGCGGTACACTACCTACTTGTTTATACAAATTTTAAACGAGTTATCCTGAAAGCAAACCGCAACATATTTAAATTATTCCACGCAAAGGATAAATTTGCCGTTATTTGTCACTCATCAGAGCGTTTGCCAATTGGCACAGGAAATTTTAGAATTCACAGGAAATCAGCATCAGCCGCCAACCGCCAACAGCCATGGTGTACTGGATATTGAAGGTCGATCTGTTTCGGCGACACCCGTCACCCTCGCTCTGAATCACTCTTGTTTTGCTTACAACACCACCTGTTGTTTTGCATTACATAATTGTTTTTTTTTTATAAATCTCATGAATGAACGTTATCATCAACTACGCTATATTATGTTGTAAAAGTCATTGTGTCACACCTCTGTGATAAAAAAGCCTCAGATTGAATTACTTTTGCATTTCAATATATAATTTACGTAATGTTAACCTATACTCGATATTACTCTTCTTATGTTGTGCGATCATTAAATATATGACTGCACCAATATATTGAGTTATTCTTAGATGTCCAACAATAGACAAAAAGAGCCACAGGTAATTCTTTTTAAAAACAATCAGAAGCAAAATTTTAATGTCATTTAGTTCTCATTTTAAATATTGTGGTTTTGTGCTACAGATTACTTAATGGTTCAAATAAATAAGAGAGAAGCTATTTACCCTGGATTAATTACCTTAATTAACAAAATGGCCGTAATTTGCCGTTTTAAACGGTCATATATGCTATTTTGAAAGTTATTTCATATCGTTTATATAATTATGTAAGGCTTGGGTCACTGGGGAAATGAAAGCAAATGTTAAATGGTATAATAATCTTCATAATTTATTTTCTCTTCATTCTGATTTATCATACAATATGTATTCAGTATAAAACAATATTCTTTGTTAAATTCATAGAAATATATTATTTTAGTATAACTGTTTTTATTTATTTTTTATAAACTTACAAATTATTGTTAACATTGAGAAGAATCATTTTTTGTATAAAAATAATACAATTAGGTTCGCTTGCCACTTTCCCTGACAGTTTCTTTATATTCACTGCGGGCATCGTTCCGATGCGACAAGCTCCCCCATAATATAGTCTATAACAATTCAACTTGTTAATGGTATAATATTACTTACAATAATAAACCTATAGAAGACAATGGTACAGAACAATTTCACTGTCGCTCATAATGGTAACAAAAACAATAAAAACATACGTATAGGCTTCAGTTTACAAAGCGTAGGCACTCGAGATTGCTACTTGATCCTAGTAGGTAAACATTCTCACTAATAAATACATCGCACTCTCCCGATAAACACATTCGCTCACGTAATGCGATCACATTCGTCCATCAATAATATTTTTAATCGGACGGCCTCATGTTACAAGACCTCTAAAGAGCACCGGGTCAGTTCTGAGAAAACATTTCTATAATACAACCAGCATCACACGCCTCTCGCAAACTCACACATTTATCAATTTCAGTAACACACATCCAATCAGTCTTCCACGCAAGCAATTTAACCATCGCAACGAACAAATCGAACCGATCCGACAGGCATTAAGGCGCCATTGTCGTGTTGAAAAAAGTTAACCTTGTGCAACAAAACGTGATTCGGAACGTCCGACTGCCGAACGCCGAACACATGGCCGCCATTCCGCGAGGGCGGCGCAGGCGGAATTTTAATTAGCAGAACATCCGCTCGTCACTGCGATGCGTCGTTGCCAGCTTAACCGATACCCATCTCTTTCTTACCCACCCGGACGGCGTTCACGAAACCGTTCGCCGTCCCGCTCCGTTTACGAAATCGTGCATATGTTTATCATACAATATGGCCCGTCGAAAAATACAACAATAATTAATTAACCACTCCGGCAGACCGATACGCAGGTATGGGTGAACAATGGAAATCCCACTTCACCGGGCCGACTACTGCAACATCGCTGAAACGGGAAATTCGACGTAAAGCTGGCAACGTCGCGCTCAATCTGCAATCGAATGACGTTGCACGATTATCCTTTCTAGTTTCTACACTATACTATGAGACAACGCAATACTGATACAAGGAAAACGATAACTGCGACTTACAACGGAAGCTATAACTTGTGATTCGCTAAGTACATCCCTCGGCAAGCGCGAAGGCGTCGGCTCCACCGAGCGGAGGTTCTGCCGTCACACGACCTCTCAATCTCGTCACCGCAACATCCTTAACGTAGCTTCACCTTACACTAGAGTTAACTATATATTACACAGTAAAATTAAGATCACAAATCGCTTTGTATGCTGCGTCCGAGCGGGCGCGACTAGCATGGAATGTGGGGAGCGGCGGCGGCGGCGGCGGCGCGCGATCAGAAGTGCGACTCGATGTGGCAGCCGCCGTTCGCGTGCTCCAGCACCTGCTGCTTGAGCTTCGCGACGCTGTCCTTCAGCCGGACGACCATCTGCGCCAGCTCCGCGTTCTCGCCCTTCAGCAGCTTCACCTTGTCCTCCAGCTTGGAGATGCGCTCCAGCTTGCGCCGCCGGCACTTGGACGCGGCGACCCGGTTCCGCTGCCGCTTGCGCTCCAGCTTGATCCGCTCCTGCGTGTCCATGTCGATGGGCGAGAGGGGCGGCGAGCTGGCGGCGCTGGGCACGGTCTGCGGCTCGTCCTTGACGACGGGCGCGGGGTAGCGGTCGACGGGCCGGTCGAGGTCGGCGTACACGCGCCGCCCGAGCGGCGCCGGCTCGCCGTGGTGCAGCTTGTCGAGCGCCTCGACGAACGGCCGCGCGTACATCTCCTGCTCCTCGGTGGGCGCGGCCGCGGGGAACAGCACCGGCGCGCCGGGCGTCGGCGTCGCGGTCGTGATCATGCCGTTCTGCATGATCAGCTTCTCGAGCTCCGGCGAGCCCAGCTTCAGCAGCTGCAGGTCGGGCGACGACAGCACCGGCGCGCTCGCCCGGGACCGCTTCGCGCCGCGCCCGAAATCCAAGTCCAGGGTGAGGTTCCGTTTCAGGGCTTCGACGGGGCCGCTGAGGGGATACTGCTCGTCGTAGAAGGTGGTCTCCATCCCGTGGCCGGAGTGCCGAACCATGTGTTAGCACCGAACGCCTCGGTATCACTGAACTTCACTGCGCGAAAGAAAACTTTCTAGTGCGACGACGTACGTCCGCCACCCTCGACGTTCCACTTGTTTCTAAACATTGTTAAGAAACAACCACTGCTTTTATTTCATGACTCAGATAAGCTATTTTTGGACGTCGCGTGATAAACTCGGCCGCTCATTGGTCGCGCATGACGTGATATGACGCGACGGACGGCCGCGATTGGTCGCCGCGATTGTAACGACGCGCGAGGCCACAGCGGGCTGTTTACGACTTCGTGCGATTACCGAGAATCGGTGGCACTGTTTCCATTGTGACGACGAGATAATGTTTTACAATTCGGACAAAACTACGATTATCCACTTACCTGTTCAGTACAATAGGTATCTTAATGCTCATTTCGGTTTCTTAGATTTCCTGTTCATATCGTATTCTCAGTAAAATGAAATAAATATGATAGGATGACAATTACCTAATGATGGAACATGAAGTAATTATATGAAATATGCAGACTTAATCTATAGTAATAAGGTATTTCTAGATATTAAGGTTAATAATAGAACATAAAATTAATTGAAACGAACTGGACTAATACTTATAATCTTAGCATGAAGACAGAAGTAATAATATAATGGAAAGCAATATCGTTGTTGAGCTGGAATACATTGATTCTATTAACACTTATTATGCAAAACTGCAGCGAAATGAAACTAATAAAACGACCGTTTAAATATAAATTGCAAACTTTATTTCGCCAATGGAAACAAATAGCATGGGGCAAGGCGGAGGCGGGGTAGCTGCGCCGAGCAGCGGTGCAAGAAAATATATGTACGGGGTGAGCGGCGGGGAGATATGGAAATACGTGAGAGAAAATGAGACACCAACATACACCCGTTTCAACTACACAACAGATAAAGTCCAGCAATAACAGACGAAAAATAAAATGCACCTAAAAGTCCTCCTCTCTCAATGGGGTTCGTGGAAGCGATTGTTTTATTACTGCTATCATTTATACTTCATGAATTAGCTTATAAATAAAAGCTCAATGGTTTAATAAACGTTATAAAATGAATTGACAACCTTTATTACTGTAGGTACAGGTAGCTATTGAAAAGTTCTGTGCAGCTTTTTGTATCTAAAAAAGCAGGTATTTTATCATTTGAATACCTTAACAGATTACTATGTTTCTTGTTACGTTAAAAATTTTATCTCTCTGCCAATATGCGCTAGATATTTTGTTAAAGTTTTAATTTTAATCAAAGTTAATCGAGCCTACTAACTCCATCTGTGATCTATCTGATGAAGCATGTATAAATACTATTAGCGTGAACTTGTGTATTAAATATGTGAACGTAGATGGCGCTTATACAATTATTTTCAATAAAAGTACTCTCCTATAATTGTAATTTATAAGTTCACTAGCGGCCCGCCCCGGCGTCGCACGGGTATGAAACAGTATTTCTTCACTATTTAATGGATGTTATTTTACATATAAATCTTCCTCTTCAATCACTCTATCCATTAAAAAAACCGCATCAAAATCCGTTGCGTAGTTTTAAAGATTTTAGCATACATAGAGACAGGGACAGAGAAAGCAACTTTGTTTCATACTATGTAGTGATTGTACTGAAATGTTTTAGAGGTAATGATGTTGAGAATGACTTTTCATCAATATTTTATCTCATTATACCATCACGACAGGTAACTTACGTGGTAGACAGAAAGCCCAACAATCTCTATCCTTACAGATCTGATGTGCTTCTACACAACGCAAAGGTCCGAAACACTGTTATCAGCCAGCATCTGACCTATTTGGTCGAAGTAGTCTTGGTTTCCCTCAAGAGTATTATGTGAATATTTAATACTCACTATATTTATATTAGATGACATTATAGGAAATTAGGAATAGGACAGGAAAGGTACTGGACAATATTTAAATAATGAAACCAGGCGTTTTCTTTTATTCGTATTTAATAATTTACAGAACACATTGCTGATTGTACTACAACTATAATGAGACAAGTGTTGCAGTGAAGTTCGTAGGCTGAAAACGTGTTTAAAACTTAATTTGGTTTACAAGTGATTTAGGGTGTTTCCACCAGGGATGTGCGAGGTAGCGTAGCGTAGCGAATGCGTTTGTTAAAAACCAATAGGAGAGAAACCTCACTCCGCTATGCGTACTAAGCGCGGCTAGGTAAATGAAGGGATCCTATTGGTTCTTAATAAATTCAGCCTTCGCTACGCATCCTGGCACGTCCCTGGTGGAAACGCACCCTTAACAGGGCGACCGTAGTTTTATAACAGTATCATCGTTCATCATTCTTTTTGTATTTTATTTTATACTAGCTACGCCCACGGCTTCGCCCGCATCAAATCAATATCTTCCCGTTATTGCAACATTTGTCATTGCTGCACCACTCCTGTTAGTCATAGCGTGATGTTATATAGCCTTCCTCAATAAATAGACTATTCAACACAAAAATTGGAAAATTTTCAATTGGAACCAGTACTTGCGGAGATTGGCGCGTTCAACCAAACAAACCGTTCAGCTTAATATTAGTACATAAC
>DWGJ01002345.1:0-16069 GCA_018246895.1 Aspitha aspitha aspitha | reverse complement strand
CCGAAGTACGACGACTAAAATATGACCTTCATTGAGTGTATGTATGTACCTTATAATGAATAAAAGAATTTGAATTTACCCGACTGTAAGGAGAGGTAATGTTTTTCGCGCGTATCTTGTTTCTTTGTTTGTAATATTCCTTATACCCAAATTATTTATACCCTTTACCGATTTCTATAAAAACGGTGGCGAAAAATTCGTGTTTATACCCCGAGTGTCCTAGGATATGTGACGTCGCACCGTGTGTGGAATTGTCCCCAGTTATTTATTTATTTATTTTTATTATTTGTATTAAGTATATTCTTTATAATAGTTGCAGCTTTTATGATAACACATATTCCTTTACAGGTCGCTCTCTCGGAGAACCCACCAAAAGATCTTGGCTACCTGTATCTCTACGAAAGGCTGTGATGTACTTAAGGGTTTGTGTTAGTACCAAATAATAATTGATTTGAGAATTTAACGTGCTAGACTGTGTTACTGTGTTGTGTGCATAGACAACTTGATTATAGCTATGTAATTACACTTTGGAAGCTTTTATTAAGTGTGGTGTAGGTCGTGTGTCGAGACAAGAAATGATTCAAATGTTTGTTAATGAAGCAATAAATATATGTATAAGACTATTAATTATTCTGTAAGGCCATGTCAATGTCACATGCATGAATTTGTAATAAAATTTGCCGATACCGAGGGTAAAAATGTTTTCTTTTATGATAGAATAAAAGGTTTTAAGACATTTTTTCTATGTTATTAGCATTGTTGTAATTTCAATGTAAAATCAATGACTAAACACTGTAATAATAGTCTATACATAAATTTTATTATCATAACCGTATTGTAACAAAAATTCCACACACAAATGGACACACACCAATAGGCATCGTTTGATTCTGCTATAGATACTTCACAGAAGTAAGATATTTATTTTATGTAATATGTATTTTTACGAGATTTCTATTAAGAACCATGAAATGTAATTTGGCATTTGGTATGTATGTGGGAGTTGTACACATAGATATATTATACTTAGATCTGGGGAGCCAGCCTAAAATGTGTCCATCGAAAAAAAAGAGAAAGCAAATCGTAAACCATAGATAAGTACTAATGTATAACAAAGATAAGTATAGGTCTGTCATCTTCCCTGTCTTATTTCTTGGACACTCACAGGCCTGTCTATAGCTGTCCTCCTCTAGTATATTATCTCTTTGGTTGTATGTGTCGCTTATAATTTTGCACTTACAATTAATTCATGCGTTTGATACTAAAAGTATGAAACAATGTAATGTATTGTGTTTCTCGCTTTTAATTGCATTTCTAATCTCTGCCTACCCCGTTAGTATATGTATATGTATATAATCTCGTTTGCGCTGATGAGTGGCAAGTGTTGTGCACTAATTAACAATTAAATATAAAATCCTTTTGCAGCATCAGAGTAATTTAATGTTAGGTGTAAGTTTTCCTACAGGTTTGTTCTGTGTAATAATATGGACAATATTTATTAAGTCATATTGATGAAACTTGTTGGATATATTATGTGAAACAGTTGGCCGTTCCGACCATATATTAGGACAATTATTGTAACACCAAACGACAACGAAAATAAATTATTATAAATTATCCAGTTTACTTATTTTACACATTCCCATTATTATTCATAGGTTAATTAGATTTTAAGACTTGAGACTAGTAAGGAGCATACATTGTGTACTTGTCATCTTAATATTTATAGGAATAAAAATTTGGGTCTCGGTGCTTTCCGAATTTTATATGCTTCATTTAAGAGTTCATTTAAGAGAAAGGGACATAAAAACAAAAACGTGAACAGAAACTACATTTAATCTATTTAAGTATATAATTTATGTTTACAGTTTTTTCGGTACATATTTAAAATCCTTCCTTTTGAATTGGTCATTCAGCTGTGGTATTCTGCGCCAGAAAATTGTCTTCTCATCATAGTATGTGTTGAACTTTTTATGTTCTCTTCGCTTAGTGGGGTCTTTTTTGCAATTGGCCGGTGTTAGGTTCATCATTAAACCTACAACGGAACAACACAGCTATTTGGGTAAAATGAATCAAAAAAAGCTAAATTAATTTGTACAGGGTATCAAAGGAGCCACAGTACAATGTGGATAAATCTGTGTTACATAACATGATAGTAAAATCTAAATGTGATTGTAGAAAATACTAATAATCTCTACATAGTATAAAACATAATTGCTTCTCGGTGTCTGTAAGCCTAGATGTTTTAAACTATGGAACACATTATAATGTGATTTTCTTCAACAGACAGTGATTCAGGAGGAAGGTTTATATGTGTAATGCATGCAAATTAACTCTGACTAGCTGTCTCTTACACTTTCTGTCTTATGACTGTCCACAGAAAAAAACTAATGTTAGAGACTTGTAGATATGGAGAGATCAGTTGGAGCTGACGGTGCGACCAGTCATGCTTCAATAAACGTACCTGCTTTTTGGGCCATGCTAACCATTTTTCCAATTTTCTTCTGCTGTCTGCGGCAAAGGCCGGTGATGCGCCGAGGCAGCATGCATCCGTCAGATCTCACGAATTGGCTCAATATCAGAACATCTGTGTGCTTTATTTCCAAACCAAGAGAACATAAGTAACATGGTGGCTTTTCGCCTTCGGCAACTTTAGGAGCAAAGTCTTTGATGTTTTCAGCGCGAACCAATAACTTTGTATTCGGCGACGGTACAGAAACTCCTTCTACGATCAAGGTGTCACCTTCTTTATTTACTTTTACTGTAATTAATATGAAAAAGATTGAGGTTATACGCTGAACAACAGATAGGTTCCGAGGTATCTATAAATGTACTTACATTCTTTTAATTTTAAAGTATTCGTAGTGGACAGTGCACGTATAGATGTTGATGATATAGCATTTTTTATATACGAAAATCCAAGCCTCGCTAAGGAAACCATTGTGTTATTAAACTGTTCTGTTTCTACTGAAATTTCTTCCTACTACTCTGCTGTCAACTGTCATTGTGAAAGAATACATCACACACTGACAGACAATTTGTCAAATTCAAAGTTTTGTTATTAAACGTCAGTGTCAAAGAGGATTGAACTACACGGTTGACAGATGCAACTTCGTATAAATAAGTACATACATATCGTCACGCCAGGTCCCTAACGGGGTAAGCAGAAAGCAGCGAGTACCAAATATCTCTGTCCTTACAAACCTGCCGTGCTTCATCAACATTCATCATTCTCTTCATGCATACACGCCGGTTTCGGAGGCTAAAGGTATAAAATTAAGATGGCGCTGCTAGTACTTGTGCGTGAGAAGAAACGTGCTAATGCCGTTGATATATTATTATACCTGCTGCATATTTGTCTGTGTAATAGCTTTTTTCGACCACTTAAACTTTTAACTAAACGCTGTTACAAAATATTATATCTATGTATGTAAAAATATTAGTGTGAAGTATGTGTGAGGGTACTACAAAAATAAACGTCAGTTCGGAACTATCATTCGGTCGTATCATTTGCGTCGCTCCAAATATACATATTTTACTATTAGGTGGTTATTTGTCAAGTACACAATTTGTTTGGTCTGCTCTGTAATTAAATGCAATGCATCTCTCTATCCTTCGGTATTCAGGACTAGGTTAGGTTACACAGTCACTGACATTTAAGATATTAGACGTAAACTCGTTACTGGTAAAGGGAACATAAAGTTCAATTTAGATGGTAATGTGTTTATTGAACAACATACAATGCCACAGAATTTAAAACAACAACACATAATAAAATCCATTTGAAAAATATTACGAATATGATAAACATTTAGAGATTAACAGAGGCAATTTCAAGTATAAAATAGTATTAAAAACTGAGGATAACCAGATATTTGTGCAAATAAAATCTATTTTATATAACACAAGTAACAACTTTTATAAATTTGAGCCATATTTCATATAAATATAATAATGTATACTTCAAATTTCAAACAATACACACATTGTTATATAATTTGCTGTAATTGTATTACAATACTATAAAATATATGTTATATAGGTACATAATTTCTTGTGTAAATATTGAATATAATAACTGTAGTATTTTATATAAAATCTGTATTTGTATCACATGCAAGGCGTTGTAGCGTTTAGGAATCTATGAGTAGCGGCTGGAGGTTTTCATTTAAATTTGACATTTCAAGATGGCTTGTGGACGGTTTAAGCCAAGCGATATCAATTGATAAAATAACATGAAATGCATATCAAATGCAGTAAAACATTGAAGACTTAACATAACTTACATTATTTACAACTAAACAATAGGAGGGTAGAAATGAGATTACAATTTTGTGACTTAACATCAATGAGAAGTTAATATTGAAATTATTATAACATAATGAATTTGAACTGAAAAATATTTAATTAACACAACTTAAAACGTAGAAATTAAATCTATACACAGTTGTACCGGTAAAATATAATAATATGCGATAAAATAAAATGAGTTAAATTAGGGATGCTCGGGGAGATCAACAGTTTCTTTGCTACATACTTAGTAACATTACAATATAATATTGAGAATCAGTAATTCATATATTATAATACCAATAGTTGGCTAAATTTATTTTGGTTTATAATATGTATTAAAAAATATATGCATATAATATGAGTATATACTAAAATAGTTATATTGCTGCAGGCAAACTGTCGATTCCCTGGATGATTAGCGTCGTGTGGAGGCGCGGGGCGAAGGCCTACTTGGGGAAGGCGGCCAGCCCCTTGCTGAGCAGCCCGGCCGCGCCCTCCGCGCCCTCGTGCGCCGCCGACGTGAACCCAGACACCAGCTGGATGTAACGTTTAGTTTAATATTTTATCATTACACCTCTCAGTGTGTTATAAACAATTAAATACATATATGTAAACCAAAATTCGTACGTTTCTTCAACTACACCAGAATTTGTATGTTTCTTTAACTATGTACTATACCAAAATTCGTATGTTTCTTTAACTACTACGCCAAAATTCGTATGTTTCTTAACTACTACACCAAAATTCGTAGGTTTCTTCAACAACTACATCAAAATTTGTATGTTTCTTTAACTACACACCAAAATTCGTACGTTTCTGCAACTACTATAAAAAAAATCGTATTTTTCCTCTACTACTACACCAAAATTCTTATATTTCTTCAACTACTACATCAGATCATTAAACGCAGGCGTATTTTGCATTTAAAAATGTCGTTTACCGCCTCGCGCTTCTCGTTGAGGAACTTGTCGGCGTCCTTGATCTTGGCGTCGACGACGTGGCCGGCGCTCTTGAGGCCCTGGTCGGCGGCGTCCTCCACCCGCTTCAGGCCGCTGTCCACGGCGCTGTGGACGGCGCCGCTCGCGTCCGCCGCCGCCTTCTCGGCCGCTTTCTTGGACTCCTCTACCGCCGCGTCTGACGAACATACGAGTATGTTATTTGTGTTTTTTTTCCTAATTGAGGTTTTGCCGTTGACCCTAGAGGCCTCTACAGCTTCACCCGGACTTTGTGGCGTGCCAAAATGGCTCTGCCTGAATTAGTGAAGTGGGAGAGGGGTAGGGGTGAGGCTCGGCCTCCGGCGAACCGTGTGTGCCTGTGTGCCTATTCAGAGTTTTACATACCAGCTCAATCGCGTCAGCGTAAACTACAATTTGTATGGAACTGAAACAGCGCCAACTGGTGCCGGTAATGGGAAATGAATTATTGCGAGTGTGAGTTTTTTACGCGTCCAATGACGAGCATCGAATGTCAACTGGTATTTGTCAGAGAATTATCGTCTGTGATTGGTTGTTAATACAGCGTTACGAGTACGAAATACAAAATTTGACATTTTATACGCCAATGAGATAGCGACTTACGTTCGCTCCTCGACGCGTTTGGCGTTTGAAACATTGAAAACTCGGAATCAGCTCACTGTACATTCATTTTTGAATGAATCTCTCAACGTATTCGAATTTATAACGTTTTATTGAACGAATAGAGACGGGCCTAAATGTTAACGAGTAAATGCGTGTCTATATGTATAATCAGTTTGAACACAAAATTCTTCTACCGTTTGCCCAATCGGCAAATACCGTGTATTTAAATACAAACATTGGCGCACGGAGAGCGGTTAGCCGCGTAATCTACACCGACCGCAATACGCCCGCCAACGAATACTGTGTACAAGTATTGTCTAAATCTTGTTACATCTTTTCCATAGAAGTTACTAATAATAGGTATATTCAGGTTGTTTTCTTTCCACCCTTTATATCCACTGCTCGATCAGACCTTTATTAGTATTATAGTAGTTATAATATCAAATAATTGGTAACAAAAAATATTTCAATCGTTTACGGCCAGCACTTATAAAATTTGGTATCAGATTAAAGATCATCATTATAAAACTAATTATCAATGAATAACAGTATAACGAATGTAACAATTAAGAAATTAAATTTATCTTGATCGTTACTTTCAACAGAATGGGGTTCCCGTCCTAATGTTTAAGCCACGTCAACCTGAAATACGTATTACTTACTGGCAGCCCTTTTTGCCTCCTCCGCGGCAGCCTCAGCGGCTTTCCTTGCCTCTTCCTTAGCTGCCTCGGCGGCGAGCCTCGCCTTCTCTTTAGCGTCTTCGGCAGCCTTCTTCGTGCTATCCACTGTTGCATTGATGGTATCTGTAAAAAAACATACTATTACATATCGATTGTATAAATTGACAGACTAATCATCACAGGCACAGTACACACTCGGCAGATCCACAAGCTGTTTCAATTATTGCTTTTAATTCCGTCCTTAAGGATAATCATTGTAAGTTACTTAATAGGAATTGATTATCAAGTTTAACTGATATTAAGAGCACACGATCACTCATTTCACACAGTTGTTATAACAATAGTTTTATATTTAGTTGATTGTTAGATTAGCGGTCAACTCGCAAACCAAGACAGCTATGTACCGGTAGTTCCATCGGAGGTTTTCTTACTATCACTAAAGTCAAATAGAGGGGAAGCTTTCGCACCGTCGTAGCGACTTGTAATCATACCTACAAACATTGTCATCTATAATTGAAACGTTTTCAAGCACGAACCAAATTTCATTTGAAATCAACATTACCTGTGAGATCATCGTAAATACCGCCACCTTTCTGAATCAAGGATTCAGATGAGTCTTTAGTAAATTCAAATCCGCTGTTAAAACAATCTGCGATAGAAAGAAAGCAGTAAATATAGAGGAAGAGACAACACACCGTTAAAAGAAATGTTAAATGTACCTTTTGTCTTTTGTAATATGCCTTTATCGTCCTCTTTAGCCGCGTCCGTTTCGATCGCCGAAGACTTTATTGCGTCTACAATAGATTTGAAAAGAAAGAGTATTAAGCAGAAAGAAGTAAACCAACACCGCATGCGAGCAACTCATACCTAATAAGTGACATTATGAGACACATGCAATTAAAATGAAAAAATTACACTAGTACAGATTCGATTACCAATTACAACACACAATTTGTTCCGTCGTAAAGTGTTTATTGTAAAGAACTGAACAATCCGTTAACATAGAAGCTTGACATAAATACGATGTTACAAACAATGTACACAATACCTTTCGCGCTGGCGACGAAGGAAGTACCTTTATCAACGACAGTACCGGCTAACGCCTTTGTTGTATCTACTGTACTTTGTACGGAACTCGTTACGGTATCTACAATGAAATATTGGCGTGAAGCTCACAAACAACACAAAGGAAATACAAAAGCAGTACAAGTAATGTGTCGGCGCTAAAAACCAGATAAAATATGTCTGAATTGTGAACAATTATACATATTACTAGCGTTCAATGTATCTGACTATTCTCAATATTTTGTGCATCAGCAACGTCATCTGCGTATTTGTTGATTATTTCGCCAATCACGTATAAGATTGCGTTTATTTACCTTTAGCACTACCAACGAAACACATTCCCTTATCCACGGCTGATGCGGCGACATTCTTTGTGGTGTCTAAAGTGCTCGCTACTGTATCTATGGGCAGTTTTTATACTCAGTACAGGCAAATAAAAAAAATTGCGTAGTGCTTAAAAAGTTGAGAAATAAACATTTGTCTATAACTGATAAAGCTACCTTGTCTACAGAAATAACAAGAAACTACAAAATGACAACAAAATGCACAAGCTAAATTCTAAACGACTGGTTTTGAAAATGAATCAAATAATTGGCTTTTATCTAAACTGATTTATTTAAACAGATAACGGTTTCCTTTTAATCAAGATATAATTGAAAAGTTTTGGTAGCCATGTATTTACCTTTCGTTATTAAAAAATGGTTAGTTTTATAAACAGTCAATAATTACCTTTAGCACTTCCAATTAATGAAGAGCCTTTATCGACAGCGGAGGCCGCTACACTTTTCGTGGTATCTACCGTTGTATTAACAGTGTTAGCTACCGTATCTACAATACATTAAAACATTCCACAATTTGGGTATTTAAATGTATTCTATAAAAATATTTGTTCGGCTCTACCTTTTGCGCTTCCAATAAACGATGTACCCTTATCAACAGCTGATGCAGCTATGTTTTTGGTTGTATCTACTGAGCTTGATACTGTATCTACAATACATATGAATGAAATAGTCTTAGAAAGTCCAATATCGATGTTTTCACGTCATTATAAAAATATGACATTACTATACAGCTAAATTATACCTTTAGCAGTTCCTACTAGAGAGGCGCCCTTCTCAGCAACAGACGATGCTACATTTTTAGTTGTATCTACAGTGCTGTGCACAGTGTTAGCTACTGCATCTACAAGTAAAATGAGTGAATTCGTGTAAATACGTCGATTTTGCTACACCTATGTTACCAATATAATGATCTGGTGATAATTATACCTTTGGCGGCGCCTACTAAAGTTGTTCCTTTCTCAAAAGCGGACGCTGCTACATTTTTTGTCGTATCTACCGAACTGGCTACTGTATCTACAATACAAATTAATAAAGCAATCATATAAGGCCCAAAATTTATAAACCCATGCCGTTATATAGCTATGGCAATATATTAAATGATACCTTTTGCGGTTCCTACAAAAGATGCACCTTTTTCAGCAACAGACGATGCTACATTTTTGCTTGTATCTACAGTGGTGTGCACAGTATTAGCTACAGCATCTAAAATATAAATAAATAAAAATGCCTGTGTTTCTGAATAACTCGGTGATATACTCGTACCAGATAGTCACGTCACCTTTAGCGGTTCCTACAAAAGCCGTGCCTTTCTCAAAAGCGGACGCTGCTACATTTTTTGTTGTATCTACGGTTGTATGGACTGTGTTAGCTACAGCATCTATAATAAGTGATTTGATAATGCGCATTTAATAAAATGAAAAACTATTTGAAAAACAATTAATATATCGCTTTGTTACCTTTAGCGCTGCCTACAAAATGAGTGCCTTTCTCAACAGCGGAGGCTGCTACATTCTTTGTTGTATCTACCGTACTATATACAGTGCTTGCTACAGCATCTACAATGCAAAGTAAACCAATCTTGTAACAACCAAAGAAATATATTAAGCAAGCCAACTTAATGCAGTATATTAAGCCTGTGTGAATTCAGTCGACAATTACCTTTAGCGCTTCCTATAAAAGCTGTGCCCTTGTCAACAGCAGAGGACGCTACATTTTTCGTCGTATCTACAGATGTATGAACTGTGTTCGCAACGGTATCTACAAAGTAAGCGACGTTAAATATACGTGCATGTGCCTAATATAAAAAAATTTAAGAGGAACTACCTTTAGCAGTGCCAACAAATGAAACACCCGTATCTACGGCTGAAGCAGCTATGTTTTTCGTGGTATCGAAAGTGCTGGCTACAGTATCTACAATAATAATATGCAAGCTTATCAAAATATAAACATTGATCTGCATGTTTATAAATAAAGGGGGTAATAAAGATCAGAAAAGCAGTTTCAACCAGGAAAGCACCTTTATCTATCGTAAATGCAGCCAGCCACTCTTACTAGCATCTACGGTGCATTGGACCGTATACGCTACTGTATTTAGAATTTACGGTAAAAAAAACTTATTTTGCTTTATAAGAGTTAGAAAAAGAACTTAAGGTGTGTAAGTAATATAATATGTATATTGGTAGTGTTTTTTCGATTTTACCAACCGCAGTAATATCGTTGTTGATAGAATAAATGGAGACTGTATCGTTACCTTGCGGCTGTGATTTAATCGAATGTTTTGCAAAGTTTTACGAATTCAACATTGTACTGACTGATCTTTATACAAAAACTTTAGACGATATGCAGTATATTGATGAACCTGCTCAATATTAATTCTTATTTAAGCAAACAATTAAATTTACCTTTAGCAGAGCCGATATAGGATTTTCCAGTATCAATTGTACTTTGTGTTGCTTTCTTAGTGTTATCTACAGTAGTTGCAACAGTATCTACAAAATTTGAATATAAACATAACTCATGATATTCAGTTGCAATCAAATACAAAAAAAATATGAATGAAGAAACAAAAAGCAGCACTTTACCTTTAGCACTATCTAAATAACTCTTGCCAATATCAAAAGCAGATGTTGCATAACTCATTGAATAACCCAACGCTGATTGTAACGTGTTTTGTGTTGTATCTAAAGCAGTTAGCGAAACAAAAACGTCCACACGATTAGTCACAAGTCACAAAACGATACAAAAAGCACGAATAAATGTAACTATTGACATTTGAGAAGATAACGCTTCAAATTACTTTAATGTAAGGTTTATCTTAAAGTGAAATCTGAGTAATAATAACAATTTCCTGTTCACACACACGGAGCGACGCAAACAAAAACATACAACCGTTTCGAGGTTATGATTTTAAAAAGCTATAACAAACACATTTGAGTCTCAAAACACAAGCCATTTGATTATATTGAAACCATTTAATACCTTTGGCGGAACCGACATAAGTTTTTGTGGTCTCCGCAGCGGTGTTTGCTAAATTTTTCGTCCCTTCAACGGTGCTTTGGAGCGTGTTTGACACAGAATCTACATGCAAGATATAAAAAAAGATGAATGGAAAAGAAATAAAGATACAAAACAATAATTCAGTGTTGTATTAACGATACCTTTAGCTGAAGCGGCATACGCTTTGCTTGTGTCAAATGCATTCTGAGCTGCTTTTTGCGTACAGTCTACCGTGCTTGCAACAGTATCTACAAATTAATTATAGCTATCAATAAGTTCGAAATATTGAATGATGAAAAGCTTAAAATTTACTACCATTTATTTAACTTAATTTTGGGTTAAAATGGACAGCTACCTTTGGCGCTTGCAGCATACGACTTGCCGGTGTCGACAGCTGATTGTGTTTTGTTTTTGGTGGCATCTACTGTGCTATGAACTGTGCTCGCTACTGTATCTGAGTAAATAGATTATTCCCATAAATTTTGATTTGTCCATACATCTTTCTGAATTAACAAATAATTGTGTTCCTTTAGTATTTTATTGTATATTTATACCTTTTGCGCTCGTGGCATATGACTTGCCAGTCTCGAAAGCCGATTGCGCGGTTTTTTGTGTCGTATTTATGGCACCGGCTACTGTATCTGTCCAAATTACATTGCAAATTAGGAAATGCTGTCCTCGCTAAATTGAATATTGACAAGGTAATACTGATTTATTGTAATGTGTACCTTTAGCACCAATGGCATACGATTTGCCCGTGTCAAAAGCAGAGTGCGCAGTTTTTTGTGTTGTATCTACCGCACTGGCTACTGTATCTGTCCAAATTACATTTCAAATTAGATAATAATATTCTCACTAAAACGAATATTGATAAGGTAAAACTGATTTATCTCAATGTGTACCTTTAGCACCAATGGCATACGATTTTCCCGTATCTAAAGCGGAGTGCGCAGTTTTTTGTGCCGTATCTGCCGCACTGGCTAATGTATCTGTCCAAATTACATTTCAAATTAGATAATATTATTCTCCCTAAATTGAATATTGATTAGGTAAAGCTGATTTATCTCAATGTGTACCTTTAGCACCAGCGGCATACGATTTTCCCGTATCTAAAGCGGAGTGCGCAGTTTTTTGTGTTGTATCTACCGCACTGGCTAATGTATCTGTTCGAATTGCACTTCAAATTAGTTATTGTTATGCTCACTATAATTAACATTGATAAGATGAAAGATTTATTTTGATGTAGGTATACCTTTAGCACTAATGGCATATGATTTGCCCGTCTCGACAGCCGATTGTGCTGTTTTTTTCGTTGCGTCCGCTGTACTTTGCATAGTGCTAGCTACAGTATCTACAAAATAATGCAAGTAAATAAGCATACAGAAATAAATTTGAAAAAAAAAATACAAAATGAGCACAATTCACCTTTGGCGCTCGCGGCGTACGATTTTCCAATGTCAAAAGCGGACTGAGTCGACTTTTGTGTTGTATCTACCGTGCTTTGAAAAGTGCTTGCTACAGTATCTACAATACCAGAAATAAAATTTAATACGGATTGTGTGTGAAATGTGTAGAAATGTGATTTTTATGGTATTATATACCTTTGGCGTTTGCAGCATAAGATTTGCCGGCTTCAAGCGCAGATTGAGCTGTTCTTTGAGTCGTATCTAAAGTACTTTGGACAACATTCGATACTGTGTCTAACAATGAATACTTAGCCTCTAATACTGGGAGATTATTATATCAATAGTAGTATGTGAAAAAAGGAAACATGCATCATTGTAATAATCATGAAAGTGTTCTCTTAACCCGTAACTGTGCACCATTAACTCTACTGTGATCGTCAACCATTAACCTTAAAATACTGCATATATTCGCCACCATTCCTAACAAATTATCTGTTTATCTACCATGCAAGCGTTGCGTTTCAAACCTACCTTTAGCTGTATTGTAGGCAGTCTCGGCGCTCTTCTTTGTATTGTCTACAGTAGTGGCGATTGTGTCTGTATGTGCAAAAGCAATAAGTAAATGATTTGGAGGTTTGGGCGATACTAACACTATCATAACATAGCGGGATGCTGGCATAAAAAATAAAAGTATACCTAATACTGGATTAGCCCCGTTAAATAATATATAACTAACTATGGTGAAAAGCTTGGGAAAATCAAGTAGCTAATATAAAAATTATTTAGGTATAAGAACATAAGTAATCGGAATCGGAACAACAGCGTACCTTTCGTATTATCTGCTGATGTGAGATATTTCAAACACTCAACGCGAACATTTGTTGTACTCGAAAGTTCGTTATTAAAAATGTGTTGTCTCAACCACATATTTACGGTCTCGAACAAATATATAAGGCTATTTTTTTTTTTTTTTTTTTTTTTTATTACAAATAGGCTAGCATTTGGCCACTATCTCGCCTGATGTAAGCGATGATGTGGCCTAGGGTGTAGCATGCAATTTTGTATCAATTGTAATTTTTTCAAGCCTACCCCAGTTGACTAGGAGACATTGCGACTAAGCATTAGGTTGGCCCTTTGTAAGATACAAATCTTGATTATTGCACACATAAATAAAATAAATTCGCTGTGATTGGATTATTTAATATAGAATGCGAACCAGTCAACGTGTGGTTCATGATGAGGCATGGAACCCGTCACCCTGGCTCCGATGATCTGGAGAACATGAAGAGAGTGATGGTTTTGAAGGACAGCATCCTGACAGCACACGCTGAGCATCGCGGAGAACTATGTGCACAGGTGAGGGAAAATAAACACGAATGCAGCGTGAATTCAGAATAAGAAAGAAAGAAAAAAAGAATCACTATATATTTAATCTAAAAGAAAAAAAACATAAAAAATAAAAAATAAAAAATAAAAAAAAATAACAAAAAAACTAGGCTATTTGCATAAAAAGAGAAAAAATAAATAGATAAGTAGGTAGTAGTCCAAAAAAATTTGCTTGCTTCATGTTAGAACTGGTCTAGCGCTGGTACTGCCCTGGGTGAACCGTATGCATATTCTACAATCTATTTAAGTATAAAAAACAACGGGGTGCACTGCGGGAGTGCCAACAGAAGCGAAAAATGAAGAGTTTAAAGGAAACGCAACGTTCATGACTCCATTTATTAGATGACAGTGGTTGCCTTGGCAACCATCAAATGCGAACATACAGCATATATCTCAAATATCTTACGAATTTTCGATCAGGTCACGTGTCCTGATGCGAACATTTCTTACCCATCACAAAAGGTGCACAACGCCTAAAGAAGTTTTCACTTCAGAAATTAATGTATTACAGGATATAACGAACTTAAAGAATTGGAAATGGAGAGACGCTATGGACACTGCAGCGTCAGTACTCACTGATGAAGGTTACCAGGAGCTCCTGGAATTGGGTGCTAGATTCCATGAGAAATTTCATCCGCTTCTAGAAAATCTGGACGAATACCATTTTAGACCTTCCACGGAGCAGCGAACTACGATGAGCGCAAAAGCCTTCACTGAAGGCTTGGGTCAGAATACTTGGTATTTTAACGTGTCTGACTCTTTGGAGAGAGATGATGTTGTAAGGGTAAGTTATATAAACGAAATTATGTGTCCTAATACAGTGATAATCAATGCGCAGCCTAAGCTACTGAATCTAGAAACCTTGGGAAGGTTTTTGGAACTTGACCCTCCAAATATAGGTTGAAACTTGGTTTGCAAATCGGCCAATTTTGAAACAAGTGAAGAATCTGTCAGTGAAAGTCCCTTTAAAATCGATACAACTCTTACTGAGCGCAACAAACAAACAGACAAACATTTTACGAACTCGTTTACTGCTATACAAACAGACAAACAGATCGCTTACGTTTCCTTATGATCGCAAGCTTCATTTATCTCCAGAAGATAAAGTCGGATACCGAGAAGTAACAAGTAATAGTGATAATTTAGAATACTTCAAATATATGACTACATATCTTTGAAGTATTGTGGTTATCAGTCAAACATAACATATCACTTCATCATCGTTTATCCTTCAATTGTCTTACTATTCTCAAGTAGCTACTCTTATTAGTCCAAAATGTTATCCTTTATACATATAAATAACTAGATATGTCCACTTCTTCGCTCGCGTGGAAATCAGTGTGTCACAAAGTGTTTCCCGCCTAAATACCGACCCCGGGAGGATTCTAGGATACAAAGTCCTACTAATTCTCATTATTCCCGTGTAAATCCCAATCCCTCGGGAACTCCGGGATAAAAAGTAGCCTATGTGTTATTCTGGGTTCATCTACCTACATACCAAATTTCATCGTAATCGGTTCAGTAGCATTTGCGTGAAAGAGTAACAAACATCCATACACACTAACTTTCGCATTTATAATATTAATAGGATGTACTCCATATTGGTAGAAGTAAACCTTTCGTCACCGTCTTTGTTATTTATCCGTAAGGGGGTTGTAGATCAAAGGTACCTAACGGGGTAGGCAGAAAGCACAGACTGCCAAATATCGCTATCCTTACAAAAGTTACTTACCTAAAGTCATCACTCTCTTCATACATACGAGTCGATTTCGGTGACTTGACTCGTCAACCGATATTTGACGTGTTGTTGTTGTTGTTGTTCGACCCTTTTTATGGTCCACTGCTGGGCCGGGTCTCCTCTCATAGTGAGAGGGATTTAGGCCATAGTCTACCACGCTGGCCAAGTGCGGATTGGTAGCTCACGAGCTACGCGATGATGCGGAGCTGTGACGTCACTGGTCAGTGAGCAATTAAAATAATTCCGCACTAAAGTACGTTCACTTTAACGTTACCTTGTTAAATGAGTTTTCCAGCGATCTATGAACGAAATTGGATAAAACAACCACCGATCTTATTGTTTGTCATCTATATTTTAGATGTTACATGCATACATGAAATGTTATCTAACATGTTTTGGAACACAAACTCCCGCAACTTTTATTTTGTCTTCTGAACAGCCCAAGCCAAAAATCTCGCGGTAAACTGGCGCATTCGACGGTGCTTGGTGCCGATAAGCTCCGGGGTACTCCTGAGCCATGGAGAAGGGCATCGCCAGCAGCAGCATCGCGAGGACCGAGATCACCAGCACGCGACACATCGTGAGA
>DWGJ01002344.1:0-16075 GCA_018246895.1 Aspitha aspitha aspitha | reverse complement strand
AGCCTGCCGTAAGGAACTTCGTTCCAAAAACGGGACAATATTGATTTCTACGTGGGCGAAGCTGCGAGCACAGCTAGTTCGTAACAAACGAACATAAATACTTTTCGTTACCTACATTTTCACCAGACATCGGCTACGCGATTTAAATAAGGAACGTTTCATCGAATTCAATAAAGCGTCAGACTGGCCACTGCAAAAAGTTTACGACGAAAAATTCGGAGGGCGGCGAAGTTCTCGGAGTGTATGAAATTAAAAAGAAATCCTATTGAAATTGGCAGTTCTTGAGGCTCTAAAGTTTCCCTATAACATGTAAATGGGGGAAGTTGGGGCTAATTGCCGCGACGCAGCCGCTGCCGACCGACAGTTAATTGCGTTCTCGTTTTACTACGGATACTTGTAGCCGTGTTAATTAATCAATCCCCGCTAATCTGCGCTGGAACAGCGTGGTGAAGTATGCTTTCGTCTTTACCGCTTCTTAAGAAACTACATATATTTTGTCATTAATTATTCTATAGCATATCAATTCAGAAAATACTCCTTAAATAGTAAATATTATTTCCATTCATAAAGGCATAATTAAAGTTTCATAAAGTTTAATATTTCTAATTAATTATAACAATATAAATTTAGATCGTAGAAACGAACAAAAAACAGATAAAAACATAGATTTTTGTTAAAAATAATATTCACTTTCTATATCGCTTTGATACATTATGATTTTTTTACCTCATTTATTTAGGGCGAGATGTGTAAAAAGAATGAATTTATACTAGTTATATATGTAAATAGTAAGTAATTTTGTAATAATACGAGATAATAAAAAGAATTAGTTTCCCCATACATTATAATTATAATTGTTATGAGAAAAAATACATCCTGTCCGTTTCATAAATACTATTGAATTACAAACCAAATAAATCACACTCACAGGGCATAACATTAGTGGTTAGTACTTTTTTACTTTACATATATACACATTGAAACTTCTGTATATAAAAAATCAAAATATTTACGACTCATAGTAAATTAAATGTTAAGTTTAGCTTTTGGTACGCACATTCTGCGTGTAACGGATCTAAACCTACAAACGTTCAAAAACCTATAACATTTTGTATTCTTATGAAATTAAAATAATGATATTATTTGCAGTGATTGCTAAATAAATATGTCAAGGTATTTTTAAACGTTTCAATTATTTAAAATTTTTGTCTTATTCTTCAGATGCCATCCATTACCCGTGACGTAACCGAAGCAAAATTATAGAGCTGCGCACATATGACGCACGCAGTTTTTAAACGAACAAACGTCAAATTGTACTTGCGTGTGCTTACAGTCGTGAATTTTGGAATTTTTTATATAGTTTTATTTAAAATCTAGTCTCTACCGTGACGACCAGTGATGGCTGGAAAGCTGACACAATTCGAAACTCCCAGCTCCGCCAGTTCGGATAGGTAAATCGTGTGCGCTAACCTAAATTATTGTTTGTTTGTACAGCTGTCTGGCGTCAACAAAATTTCCGAATCGTTTTCAGTGCAAGCATGGCCATGAACGTGTCCGCACAGTGTTTTGACGTGCGATATCCTTGTGCATCCTTAGATTAACTCAAAGTGCTCCCTAAACCTCGCCGCCACCTGAAACCATAACCTATGCAAAACGCATTGTGATTTATTTTTAGACATTTATTTAGTACATTGGCAGCTTACTTCCTGCTGTAAGATTACGCCGTGAATCCGACACGTGCTCGGGGCCTACCGCCTCCCGAAACGTATCTGTATCGCATGCGAAAATTCAAAATTCTAGAAGAAATGGAACCAGGTTCATTGATCTTCGCGAACCCGTAAGATATTTGATGAATTTTACTTTAGCACGTCGTCGTCGTGTCTAGATTGCGTCTTTGTTTTGGCCTCTGTCATGTTCGACGTTTTTTTGTATAATTTGCATTAAGTGTCTGCTTATTGTGCAATCACACACACAAATCACAACTGATATGTCTATATTCTTCAAAGGCACACCCACAATTCCTGCACATTCTAAACAATGAACTATTCATGCTAAAAACAGCCTTGAGATAAACATAGTAAACACAAATTGTTTACCTCATATCAGTGTGATATAGATAACATCAAAGCTTATGATAAGCGATGCAACATGTAAAAACTTGTGATGTTACTGCGGAGTAAACATCAAAATCAATTAACAACTATAAATTCCCATTGCTAACACGTAAAGTCAACATGGAGACTTAAAAGGAAAAACTACATCACATTTTTCAGTTCATAGATCAATATAATCTAGGTATTTGAGTATTTTTTAAATTGCAAGACTGTTAAATACATTTTCTTAACTAAATAAGTGTCTATTTAAAACTGTTAGTTTTTACCTACATTATTTTATTTATATTATTGGTATCTATTGTACTTATATATTATCAAATTTTCTACGACACTTGACAAAAAGAAGTTTAAGTCTGTTTGCATTTATGACTTATCAGTTTTAATCGTTGCTTATGATAAAGAAAATCTTTTAATCAGTCATAATATTGTATTTCTTGACAATACAAAACAGAAAACATGTTTCAAGACAATTATATGATTATGTAAACTTTTCACCTGCATTGATTGAAGTTAGACAATGATGATGTTCAGGTCATAGGTATTCCATATTTTACTAAGTATAGTATATATAGTAAATTATTCATCATTGTCTTACCTAGGCAATTTATTTGGCCTAGTGTCATTTGAGCCTGCAAATCTAAAATTTATTGCTATGTTTATAACTTAATTACATGGTTTTAAAACTAGAAATATAATTTTTTTTACTGGGGACAATTCCACACACGGCTGTCTGATCCCAAATTAGGTAATTTAATGCCTGTGTTGTGGTAACCTGACAGCTGATAAACATTCATATATACATACAATATAGTACTTATATAGATATTTTTATTACGACCAGACACAACAAACAAATGTGCTCATCACACAAATATTTGTCCTGGGTGGGAATAGTACCCACGACCTCCGGTTTTGCTGTCAGGGTCTCTAACCACTCGACCACGAGGCCAGTCAGTAATCTCCAGCCTCCATCTATCTATAAGAGTGACGCGGTAGGTACCTATGGCTTAGAAGATTTCACTGGTTGATGGGGGAGTCAAGAATGTTCGAAACCGGCTTGTCTGCGCAAAGAGACCGTTCTATGTAAATGAAGCATGTCAGGTATGTAAGGACAGATATATTTGGCACTCGGCACTTTTTGCCTAAGCCATTAGGAACTTGGCTTGATGGTGTAGTAATAGTAATAACGTATTTCCCCATAATTTGTAGGTTCGTTCACCACAATTGTAATCAATAAGGAAAAATAAATCCACTCTATAACTGTACATGATTATGATATGTAGACAATATAAATAGGTGTTTTTTAGTGGTTAGAATTTTGATTACAACCATAAGTGTAAAACCAGCAATATTAGCTATGCAATGTAAGTTCTTCCTTCTTCATAGCATTACAGATTAGGTGATCGTAAATAATGTTTAATTGGTCAACATTGTTAGACAAATTAGTCGAACCTTTCATAATAAACCTGAGGTGGGTTTTAGTTTCACTACACCCTAATTTCAGTACGAGTAGCAAGCAATTTAGGCTACAGCAAGTGAGATTACTGAAGTCTTGGCTTCACATACAATTGTATACATGTTCTAATCCAATTCAACTTTAATACACCTGAAACTAAACATCGAAGAACATATGAAATGCTTGCATTACATCCCAGCATATAGTCAATGTGTAGAGTGAAATATGGTGGGGAATGATCTATGAATCTAGCCTCTCCGTTTCGTAAAAGCCCCATCAGTGTTATTAGGTAATTTGATTGAGGAGTGACGAGTGTTTGTGTAAATTTTACTGAAGGTAATCCACTATTGATATTTATACTCCATCAAAAGCTCTATTATTAAAGAAAAATTAATTATTATTAATGAAAACTCTGCAAGACGTATTCTATCCGGTAGCAGTCCAATGTTAGTTGATCATGACAATGTTAATCGAGCAATAATTTAATTTCAGACTAAATAAATATATTGGTCCCTGAATCAGGGTACGCTCTTAGTCTACTAACTAGTGACCCTGACTGGAACACTGGAGGTTGTGGGTTCAATTCCCAACAATGACAAATATTATGTGGTGAGCACTTTTGCTTAGTTTGTCCCTGACAAACTGTGTTATGTATAAGGATATTAAAAATATCTGTAGTTATATACAATGTGTATGTATGTTAGATGTCTCAGCATTGTACAATCTTGCATTGCGTGAGATTTCATGGCTGTGTGGAGGGATGTGCAAAAGATAATATTATACAGTTTTCACTTGATAATATTATGTGATTGAAGCTTTAACAACTTTTCCACCATTTTTGGTTACATACTATTGCATTCTGGGAATGTGACTATTAAATCAGGAATTACAGTTATGATTGCCACTCAGCAAAAATGTTTATATGATTCATATGTAGTGTACCAGTTTATTCTCAAATTAAATAAGTATACGTGGATATGCCTAGATGTTGTTATTATCATTATTATCTTTTTCTTACAAATCAATTAATCAATCAATCAATTTAACACAAACATTGTCAGACATAATTCTTTTTACAGTGCAATAGCAAGAACTGCCTAAATAAATATTCTGTTTGGAAACAGTACTGAGGAGGTTTACTCAAGCAAAACATCTGGTTTCTGTACTTACTTTATATAAACATATATAAAGTTTCAGGTAAGGTTGGTTGTGTGCCAATTCCAAATTGTCATCATGACCTAAGTAGAAAATGGCATGTGACAATAAGTCCACCCCTTTGTTAACATTAAAAAATGAACAAATAAATAAAAAAATAAATTATGTAGCCCGTTGGAGTGTACACAAGAACTTAAGATTTTCATTTAAGAAGGTGTATCTCAGTTTTGTCATAAGCCAGTAGTTTTTTCCATATTCAAAGCAGATCTGAGACTGTCTCATACAGCAGTGAAACAGTACAATTATCATGTAATGAAATGGTAAGCAAAGTATTTCCCTGATGTAAAATTACCAAATAGGTCAGACATTGGCTAATGAGGGAGTCAAGAGCCTCTGAAACCGGCATGTATGCATGAAGAGAATGATGAATGTAAATGAAGCACAGCAGGTTTGTAAGGGCAGAGATATTTGGCACTCGCTGCTTTCTGCCTACCCCGTTAGGGATATGGTGTGACGATATGTGTGTGTGTGTCTGTATAAAATGAACACTACATTTAAATAGACTTGACTTCCATATAGGCCATGGCAACTCAGTAGAGCTACCTTAAGATTGATCATAATTAGAGCATAAAGTACTTTACATATTACTATTAATGCATAAATTAATATTTAGTTAAATTAAAGTATATTATTTATTAGAGTTGCATATTTATTAAATTGTTACAGAATGACTTTAAAATACACAACTGCGTAGAACTGCATGAGTGTTTAAATACACCCTCATATATCTGAATAGTAATCATTTTTAGGTTATGTTTACAAGCTGGGAAAAGGAGCGCGCGAATAAAATGAATTTGTACTCTATATAGTATTTTTTACCTTAAAATAACAATTTCAGAGATGTTCCACACATCGGCTGCTTAATTTAAAAAGTTTAAAACAAACCAATACTATATTGAAATTGACAAGTTAAGTTCGTTTACATGTCGTGTACTTACATCTTCCCCAATGGACAATAAGCGGCAATATAAATATTTAACATACCTTAAGTTAATCCGGCATGTATAACACTATTTTTATCACTAACACAGAACATTAATACACCCGATGCACTAAATATTATAAAACATTTGACGTAAACACGTTCATCGGAGTACAGGAACTTACTTTGTCTTATGCGGTAAGCACTCCCGAAAATATTAATGAGTTTTCTTTTAAATTAAACACTACGGAAAACTAAGTAAATCACATAAGACACAACACATTTCATATTTTGCTCAAAATAGTAAACAATCCTTATGTGACACAATTGCGACCATAGATCCCACGGCGTTAAGACGTACAACCACAAATAACGGAATTCTATTCCTTTCCACGCATAGTTCCTTAGATGCCAAACTAATGTTTATGATAAAAGTAAACTATTATGGTAATGCATTTTATAAAAGGCTTTAATCTTAGTAAGTGTTTTAAAAATAGATACCTTCAATATTAATTATGCTTTTGGGTTATCATGGAATAATGTAATCTATCAGTAACTGACAAAGTATTTTATGTATGTTGTATAGTCAATGATTTCAATGTATGTAGTATAAAAAGTTAATTATTTCCTTATGTTTAAAATATTAGGACACGTATTAGCTATTAAATAAAACACAGTTATTTAATTCATTGCAGTATTTATTTTTAAACTGTAAGCAAAAACGTTCCATTATACCAAATACCCTTTAGTCAGATTAATAATTTACATCCATTTCGTAAATAAGTCTATTCTACCTTTATACGCAAAGTAAAATCAAGACTTTAAAGCACATAGATAAACTAAAATACTTTTACATCAGATATAGATACCTATTCAATTTAATGAGGCACCCATACTTAGTATCCAATTTAATATTGGTCCATAAAAAGTACGTATTTGTTAGTGAAATTATGTAAAATATGATTGATTAACGTACCGGAATATGCGCCTAATGTTTCTTACAATTCCCTTACATAATATAACACGTGCTCAGACGTGCCCTCAACTAAACTCAGTTTTAATTGACATAGGGTACTAGCGTCATCTGTTGCCGACTTTTTTGTAAAATGATTCCTTTTGTGAACTTATTACTATTAATTTGGTCACCTTCAAATGAATTTATCAATAATACATAATAATTAATACGTAATAATTATATTTGTCTCAATATTTGCTTTCGTTTTTGCTGTACTAAAAACGCACTTGTCACGACTATAGCGCAAGTATGGGAGCATAAACGTAGAGTAATTTAATTGGAAAAATGATGACATTTCAAGATGTTTGTATGACTACAATAATGTTTTTTTTAAAATATGTTCCATTTTAGTAACCATTGACTTCCCAAGTACATAAGAGAATATGGTTGCAGTAGGTATTATTTTACTAGCGTATTTTACTATCATGTTATTAACATGTTTATATTTTCAGGATTTAACAAGTTGCACACAACAACTTCCTGATTTTAAGAGACTATCGGCATATCTGATATCCGTTTCCGAATTAATACCACCTCTAGCTTAGAATATTATTCTTTTTTTTTAAGTCCGTAGAAAATATTACTGTAATAAATTTATCGTATTCCTACTATGGTTATTACAGGTAAATAAAATAACAAATTAACGATGAAAAATATCAGTTTTATTAATGTAGAGTGTAAAATTGTTTTATTTCAATCCCTCAGGTTGTCCGCAGGAGATATTAAAATAAAAGAGATTTAGAAGTCTCTTTTACTTTTTTTATATAAAATAGTTATAAATGTACTTATTTATAAAGCTTATGTTCCTACTGTAAATACACACGTAACTAAATGTAACAAACTTTTCGTCATGCCTCACTCCATCTAGCGTGGAGTAGCCAAAACTAAAAGTATATGTAAACGATTTACTTTGTCCTGAAAATATGTAGGTGACACTACATAGTGTTAATATCTAAACTGGGCATACTAAGCCGTGTGTCGTAGATTCGATTCCTACCCAGGACAAATACGTATGCGCTGATCTAGAAAATGTATAAGTGCATATAATTATCCATGATCTATTAACAAAAATAGTACTATAAGCGCCAGTACTACACATCGCTGCGCCAGAAAAATTCACTGTACATAGAAGCCATAATGCTTTCTAGTAGAGTTGACACTGCATCTTGCAAGTGAGACTTATCTAGTACCTACTCAGTTTTCATTATTAGTGAGTCTGGTTGTAGGTTATGTTGTCATAAAAAATGTATTATGTACACAAGAATCTGCAAAAATTAGGTGTACCTACTATTATGGGGTATGAATAGCTGTTGAAACAGCACTAGAAACAATCAGAATGTCAATAACGTCAGCTATACAATATTGATTGTGTTCTAACTTAGTCATAATCAGTTCAGTATAGTTTTAAAAATAAACACACGGTGTCTATCACTCTTTTCGTAGTATTGCTATTAAATTCTCGAGAAGCTAATAGTTTTTTTCATGGGACAGCGTCGATTAACCTGTCTCGACATTACAGTTTATTGAGAGACTACTTACCTAGTTTGCCCTTAGTTTCCTCCTGCTCCTACCTGCTCATACCTTCCGCATATGAAGTTGTACTCGAACCGTCGATCTTCGGCTTGTCCTCATGATTTCAACATACTTATATCATACATTCAGAACTCTGCATTCATAAGCGACAATATTCTTATAGGTTTTCATACACCGTATCATTGATAAAAATCGCATCCTAACAAAGATCGCGAAGAATAGTCTGTTTTATTTGTCAGTAAACAATGTAGGGTGAAAGGGAGTAATGAAATAAGGTCTGTATATAATAATTTATAGGTCAATGAAAGACTATTAAAGGAATTGGACGAAGTGTTCGTTTTTCATTTCAGTCGCCGTAGGTCAAGTTCATATGACAAGCGCAAAATTTCGAATAAAAAGTTTGAATGACACGGGCGCGAAATTTTTATAGTGTTCACATGGTGCTCGTTGGCAGGCATTGAACGCGGGTTGCAGACTTGAGCGAACAGTATGTTCACATGGCAAATGGCAAGCGCTCAACGCACGTTTACAACTACATAGGTAAATTCTATTCAAGCCGTACAAATGCGTATACGCGCGTAGACTACATTGGGGACGCGCGCTTTATTTACGCTCATTACGGCCTGAATAAAAAGGCGCTCCCTCACCTGGAGCATTCATCTGTAATGTAACGGTACAGTCGGGCATTTACTTCAGATTACATTAGAGAGAAGCGAGCATACACGCGGTTGCTCGTCAGTCTGAGGCAATACTGTAATGTAATGCTAAAATCGAACCGGAAAGTTAAATTACAGGCGAATGCTCTAGGTGAGGGAGTCCCTTATGTTCCCTTGTAGATGTACAAATTACTTTATGAAACTTCCCTAAACAGTTACAATTTTTATGGGAATGAAGTCTGTATATGTATACGTTGCAGATCATAGGTCTGCAATTGCTACTATACTATAGAACTCTGGAAATAGAAGTGTGGCTCTAGTATCGATACAAATTTACCAAGATATTGTGTAGGCATGTAACCCACATATACTAGATAGAATTTGAAGTGCCTAGATAGGTTACCAGACCTAAATGAGAATAGCCACTATAAATTAAATACCTAGCGATAATTTTAATGTACCTTATAGTTCATACAAATCTTAACTTTTAAGGAATACATATTGCATACCGTACCAATTTACCTACCTTTTCCAATAGTTATCCTTACCTCCAAACCATACTACGTACCTACCTACCTCTTGAAAAAACGTACGGAAAGTTTTTAATCCAATTACCCAGCAATAAACCTTACCAAACTTACCATATAAATATACCCACCAATTTACCTTTATTACCATAAAAAATACCTTCATGTTTTCTTACCATCTTTACCTTACCGTAGTATCATACCAGATTACCTGTATAACATTTTACCTTACCATAGTACCCATACAACATTACCTTTAAAACCTTACCATACAAACATACCAAAAACCTTATACCTCGAGACAATTCCTTCGCAGGTTTGTCTCTACATAGTAGTACCATATATTTGTACCATAGTACCCATACAACATTACCTTAAAACCTTACCATACAAACATACCAAAAACCTTATACCTCGAGACAATTCCTTCGCAGGTTTGTCTCTACAACACGTTTTATCTGTAATCAGGGCAATAATTATAAACAAAAACATCTACATCACTACTGCTTAACTAAACTTACAAATTCCATTTACTAACTAAAACGTACATGATCACATTTTAAGAAAATCAATATAAATTTGGAAATATGATCATACACGTTAAACATCAAAGCAGAGTGTCGTTAACGACAAGATCTGCCGGCAATGCAGAGGAAGACCTACCTTGTGCGTCGCCTACTGCGCCACCTTCCCCTCCTCCAGTAATATTGCCGTCTCCTGTAGTAGATCCATCAAAGCCTGAGAAGAATAAAAATTCCGCTTACGAAAACTTTATAACAAAGAAAAACAATTGACTCCAAAATGTTAGCTTACCAGTCATTTCCATATTAGAGTCATCTTCGCCGAAATTCGTTTCATCATTATTAGCGCCTTCGTCATCATCATCCCACATGCTTTCATTAACAAATTCAGGTTCCATTTTTGGTGCCACGGCGTTGTTTTCATCCTCGTCTGGTATTGTAACAAATTCTTCTTTCGCAGACCCAGATGGCCCTGCTTCTAACGGATCCATACATTTCCTTTTCGGTCCACTTTGAGATGACGATGAATTATTTGATGCTATTGATGGCCTATTTGGTCTCTTAATTGCTACTGGAGTTGAGGAGGGCTTAGAATCTAAATCAGTCTCTAGTTTAGTCATAACAGATTGCCTTTGTTGTGACGACCTCGGGCCTGGCCTCGAAGTCGGCTTTGGTTTAGAGGGCGTAGAACTATCTTCATTTTGGTTCCCGGTTAGACCTTTGACCTGTAACTGCTCCGCCGTACTAATAAACGATGCTAATTCTTCTTGCTTAACATTAACTTCCCCTTGGTACATAAATTGTAGTAAGTCCCTCAATGCCGAATGACTTACATCTTTTAAAAATACTGAAAAGAAGAAAAAAATTAATACCAGTTTCATAATGAGATAAACAAAATTAAAGCATTTGTAAATTATACGTACTAATGGGATGTTGAGATGGGTTCATCTTGAACATTTCTTGGAAATAGGGAGAACATACTGATAAAACTAGTTTATGTGCTTGCAACAATCTGCCTTCGGCAGCCAAAGTTACATCCACTAGATCTCCACGCGACAGCAGGCCGTGGAAGCCTGCTGACATATTCGCGTGGAAATTGTTCCAACATAGCGAGAATTGTTCGTCCGACGCCATGATGGCGACGACCGCGCGAAAGAAACCTGAGAAAAAATCAAAATGTTAAAAATCGAACACCACGTTTAAGAATTGAAAACACCTTTGCGAGACGTGATAAACTTACCTAACCTAGAACTTTGTACTTTATATTCCCGATATTAGAAACATTTGAAAAAAAAATATAATGTTTCTAATAAAGCACAGTTTACTCTTTCATCCCACGTCCTCCCCGTTTGAGCGCTGTATACGGTATGATGACGCAAACGAGACGTAAAGTGTGTCGTCACAGGCTGGTGATGCGCGAACCAAACTGCACAATATCTAAATAATTTATTTTAAGGTATGTAATATAGATTTTTGAAAGTAAATTTTAAACTCTACTAGTATTTAATATATTGCACATCAAATAGTATTTATTTCAACCTTTAATTCTGTGATATCAGATATGTGAAGTATTGATTCAAAAACGCGCGGGGCATTGCGATGTAGTCTACGCCGTTTTGTATATTCATATTTATTTCATTAATTTTTTCATATTTGGAGAATTATTTTATACGTGAATTACTAAAACTAAAGAGTGAGTTGAAAATATTTCGTCATTACATATCATTGAAAAAATGTCCACGATACTAATTTTTATTACACTAGTGTCCAATTTTTTCTACATATGTAATGACCACTGACGTTTTTTATTTTTAAATTAAGTTATTTTTGTTTGAATGTTATTACGTTTAGTAAGTTTTATTTTTAATAGGAATAATAATTTCCCGAAAATGTTATTTAACACACTATAAAACAAAGCATAAATAAACGAACGTAACGCTATTGAGTATTTTCGTCAGTATGTAAGCAAGTGTAAAAAATAAGCCATTTATGTAGACGATTTAAAATAGCAAGAAATAATAAAATTGTATTTGCTTTACCCTAAATTTAATGTAATGTTTAAGTGACATCAACATATTATGTATAAAATTAGGCAATAATAACTTGAGATAGTCATTATTTGTGTGTAGGGGAAACAATGCCACCTAGAAAAATCAGAATATTGTAACTAACTTGCACATAAGATCGATATAAATAGATAAAAAGAAATCTTAACATGTTGCTTATCTATGTTTTTAAAAGACATTTTCCATTGGTATTGCAGATCTCGGAAGTTTTGTACTCCTGATACAAAAACCTACAAAACAATTATCAGTTATTTCAATATGAATATGAGTCATTTACACTTACATAGTAGGGAGTGGAAAATATTACTGATTCTATTGTTATAGTTACTTTTCACAATATGCTATCATAAATGACATTTTATTTTAGTGTTTATAACATTACTTTTCATAACTAAGCTTATTAACGATGATATAAAACCGCTCATGTACATTAATTCAGAGTTTTGTACGGAACTTCCAATGGAATAAATCTGAATGCATCGCAGTTAAAAAGAGATAGCAATGGCAAGTACTCCAACCAAATCTTTTTGATCTAAAGTAGTACTTCAGTCTATGTTAATAGAGCTTAATTTCAAATGTATGATTTTGCACAGTAATATTGCCAGCTTTAGAAATTGTCACACAAAGTGTGCAAAGTTATTATGATGTATTTCTAATATGTCACGTTTATATTCTTTACTTATACGCATGAATATAAAGTTTAGTTATATATTAAGTTTGGTTAGTAACAAAAAAACTAAGTTTCGTAAATTATTTATAAAGTAAGACCTGTTAATATAATACTTGTCAAAAGCTATGTTGTGACCTTTTACTACTAATATAACTTAATGTACCTTTCTATCTCAATGTTCAGTATAAATGTTATTATCTTTTTAACCATGAAAAAAATGTGTGGATTCATTTCGTTTTCATAGATATTTCGAATTTCAATTAACCGCCTTGCTCTGGCCAGGCGACGTTGGATCTAGAGGGATAGGTATTGAAGTGTTGTCCATGTCCCGAGAGGAGGTTTCTTTTTTACAGTATCGTAACAGCGGCGGCAACGGCTATTTTATAGAAAATTTTGTTACTGCGATTTATTGTGGAGAAAGAAGACGTGTATAGATGCGATAAATTAAACATATTTTTTTGTTGTCATAAAACCGCGCTAGCTTACAATGTAAATTTTTTTTTGTTTTTTCCACATTTGGTTAATACTCTCCAAATTTTTTTATAATTTCATTCGTTCTGTTCCATATATTATTAGCGCGCTAACAAAAATTACTAAAATAATGTCATCCGCTAACATTTCAAAATGAAACGAAAAATTATATGAAAAAACTACAAATGTAGGCATTTGATGGCGTTGCTCCGCCGCCCACCGCCCCAGCCACCGAAAACGGCAAAACGCAACAGTCCAACTAGTGATGAGCATTGGGTAAAAATATATCGATATATATTGTATCGATATCTTTAAACAACATGCATGCATATATGCAAACTTGCATTGTAAAATAGTATATCAATATATTTAACCTACTATAGTTTGTACTTATTACTCTGGTTCATATCCATTTATATACATTACAGGGAAAAATATGAAGTTGTAAATTCAAAACTAAATATTGCATGTTATATATATCGAGATTAAAAACATCTACCATGTCTATAGATTTTTTTAACAGAATATTGATATTTTGTTATAGTGATGTTTCTCCCTACGCAACAGTCAATCGCTGTTCAATTGTGTTACGGTTTATTTTTGAAGAATACTGGCCACCTGAGTGGACTGGCTGGATAGTGCGACGGAACGTTGGTAAGAAGAAGAAAGCAGGAAAAAAGACAAGGTACGATCAGCATTTGAAAATGGAGTGAAAGCAAATATGCATAAGTAATAAAGTTATTACTTATAAATTACAAATTATTTTTTTATATTCAATACCCTTCTGAGCGATTTATCAATTGTAACAAGTTAGCAACCTGCAACGTGACGGTTGACCATCAGATCTTTTCATGATAACTAGCGCTTGCGCTCGTCCAGAGGTCGGAAGCACCAGCAACTGATTATATTCATTTTTTAACTTACATGTTATTGACGTTTTAGTGTTAAATAGTATACCGCTATCATCATTAGGTATAACAATAACAATTATGTTCTTTGTATTAGGTTTAGAGTTATTTTAAAACTCCCCGCCCGCGTGGAAACCAATATTTTCCCGTTTTTACAATATTTGTCATTGCTGCTCCACTCCTATTGGTTTATCGCTAGATTGGTTTATAGCGTTGTAGCATTCCTTTATAAATGGACTATTTTCAACACAAAAATTAGTCTTCAATTCGAACCAGTATATCTTGAGATTAGCGCGTTCAACCAAATTCTTCAGTTTTATGAATATTAAAGTATAGATTACGAAACGCCCCAAAAGTTTTATTATCATGCCGCCACTCTCAGCTCCACTACTACTGGAGCATTTGGCGTTAGGACTCTTGGTATATTAGGCTTACGTATTTAACGTATCAGCAGAAATTATTATGATTTACAGTATGTATAGAATGACTTGTCCAAATGTAGCGCTAGCTCCCGTACTCTAAACAATGAATATTTTATTTCAGTATCTACCTTAATTACCTTAATTTAATGTTTATTTCAAACTCTTATCAATTTATATGCTACATATGATAAATTTATTTTATACCTACAATATTTTCATAGTCCTTATCACACGCTTATTTTCAAGATGGCGACCGAGGTACACCACCCTACACCCCGAGAGTTGATGAATCAATTCCAATAACGTTTTCTTAAATACAAAAACAATAGCACTTGATATAAAATACTGAATTACCTGTTTTTAGTTTGATTTTATCATAAAAACCAGCCACTCCTGAATCAACGTATCCTATGTGCCACTCAGATTTGTATTCAGTATTATTTTCTCATATATGTGACTTTATATTAGGTAGATATATGTATACATTATCTATACTTACAATAAATTTCTAGAGAGGTCCATTCTGTACATGAAACATATTTCCAAAATAACTATCAGGGGTGATTAGGGATCGATACTGATGCCAAAAATGCAATCAGTAAAATTTTAGTCTGTCTGTCTGTCTGTCTGTCTGTATAACCATAATAGAAACAAAAACTACTCGACGGATTTTAACGAAACTTGGTACAATTATTTTTCATACCCCTGAGCTGAATATAATATACTTTTCATCACGCTACAATCAATAGGAGCAGCGCAGTGAAAGGAAATGTTGGGAAAACGGAAGAGGTTACTTCATTTTTTAAGCTCCTACATCCATTAAATAGGGGAGAAGTACTGTTTTATACCCGTGCGAAGCCGGGGCGGGCCGCTAGTGTATCATAATTCTTACGTTGCACATCATTGCGTTTAATTAAACGATCGTCAATAATTCTTTTTCAGGTTTATGTTTTACCTATAAGTAAAGTAAAGTACGAGTAATTACTTACCTGTAAGTAGAGTAAAGCTTATATATAATGTATGTCTTACTCATTAAAAATGGGAACCACACGAAAAAAAAGGTTAGCAAAAAATTTTTTTGTAATAACAGACAACCGCAATACAGCGTACATAAATCCGACATTATCGGGAATTTGTTTGGGGAGGATGTTACAATATTGAGATTACAGTTGTCGGTTTTCGTGGGATGCGGCTTCCGTTGGTATGGGATGATCAGAGTTAGTGATGTTCGGTCTACGGGGTTTGTTGGTGGTGTGTGGCGCGCTGCTGTGCGGCCGGCCCGCGCACGCCGTGATGGGCGGAGAGCCGGCCGCCGCCCCCGAACCGGATTCAGCGGTGGTGTTCTTGCTGCGCCACGGCCGCAGCGCTCGTCTTGAGGGCATAAAAGATAACACCACGGGGTACTACACGTTCGCCGGTATAAGGTTATAAATTTTTTTACTATATCTCATTCTGAAATTGGGACTTAAATGCATCAATATATGCAGTTTCATAATGTATGCTAATCTATATATTAATACGTGAAGCGAAAATTTTGGACCCCTTTTTACGAAAATTGCGCGCACGGAGGAGTATGAAA